>JAPMOR010084161.1:234318-300693 GCA_026543865.1 Argiope aurantia | reverse complement strand
ATGGACATTTTTTTAAAGTTTCATGTTTTTCAACTTTGCGTGCTTGTAGAATATATTAATTTTCACTTAAATACAAATGTTTATATATAAAATTGAAGGTAATTTAATGTAAAATTTAATAACAAAATCAGTATTACAATACCTGTATTACAAAAAAAGTTACGCCCATTTTAGTAAGATCTATCTTAGATTTGCATTTTTTTTTAAAGTGATACACAATCAATACTTAGTAGGATAACCCTTATTTTTTAAGCCAGCTTCACAGCGTCTTTTCATTGAGTGAACGAGTGTTTGGAGTTCATCTTTCGTAATCACATGAGGCCAAGAATCAACTATAGATTTAATAAGTTGTCTTTTATTGGATGGACGTTTTTTTCGTACAAGAATTTTCAAACGTCGCCACAAATTTTCAATTGGATTGAGATCAGGGCTGTTTCCTGGTCATGGTATACATCTATGCCTTTATTTTGAAACTATGCTTTGCATACTTTTGCTGTGTGGCATGGAGCTGAATCCTGCTGAAAAAGAAATGGGGCTTTGTTGTTGAAGAAATCCCTGATGGAAGGTATCAGTTTTGGTTTCAGGACAATTTCGATGTATATTTTGCTATTCAGGATGCCATCAATCACTTGAATTCGGCCCACACCATCTGCAGACATATATGCCCAAATCATGGCATTTGTTGTTTTTATCGTTGCTTTAATGCAATCAGGATGAAGCCCTTCACCTACTCTAACTCTCACGTATTTTCTACCATCACTACCAAAGAGCGATATTTTAGTCTCATCGCTCCAAATTACTTGCTTCCATTGATTTTCTGATCATTTAATGTGTTCTTTTTTCCCACTTAACTCGTTTTTCGAGTTGCTTTTGATTTAAATATGTTTTTTTTTCCTTGGAATTCTAACTTGCAGTCCAAATTCTGATAACCTTCTTCTTTTTGTTCTTGAACTTACTGCAAAACCCGCTGCATTCATTTCACATCTAATTTCATCTGATGAAATTTTTCTATCTTGAAGGCATAGCCGTTTAATTTTTCTATCGGAAGCAGCACTTGTGCATTTTTTTTCTGCCTGATTTGGTCTTATTTTCCACTGATTTCGTTTTTTCATAACGTAAACAGAACTTTCGTACACCAGAACAAGTCACTGAACCACCAACTTGTCTTGCAATTTCAGCATAAGAGAGGTCATTTTCTCTCAATATGATAATTCGGCTTCTTTTTGAAGATGTCCAATCAGTTCTTCTTGTTGGTGACATTGTTTAAAATTAGTTTAATTACAAAAAGGACTTAAAATATTCAAAAACAGCAACACTCTATTTAATTGTACTAGTATGCATCATTCCGCAAAATATTTCCACAATAATAACTCTTTTACCATCCAAATAACCTAAATTATAGTTACAGACATTTTATGGGTCCTGAGAACAGTGTTTGTGATTGGCTAGTACGCTTTTATTACAAAACACGTCATTATTCAAAACGATTTGTGTTTGTTTGTTCTACTAAAATGAGCGTAACTTTTTTTGTAATACAGATATTGTAATACTGTTTTACATTAAATTACCTTCAATTTGATATCTAAACATTTGTATTTAAGTGAAAATTAATATATTCTACAAGCACGCAAAGTTGAAAAACATGAAACTTTCAAAAAATGTCCACACTTTTGGCCACCACCGTATATATATATATATCAAAGATTTAGATATTTAAATATACGTAAAAAACCAGAAGAAGAAAAATTTATTGAAGAAATTGATTCTTCAATCAAGAAATTTTCAGCGAGATTTTCTCAGTTCAAAGAATTAATGGAAACTCTCGAGTTTATTATATACCCTAATGTGACCACATTTGATAGATTGAATTAGTCCCTATTCTATTAGTTGGAAATTAATGAATTTGAAATGCAACTGGTTGATTTCCAGTCTAGTTCAATATAGATTCAAAAAATTATTGAAACAAGGAATTGATTGAAACAAATAGATTAACAAGCAACATATATAAAAATGCCAGTAACGAAATTTTGGAAACGTGGAATTCGATTCCAGACACATTTAACTGTTTTGAAAAGCTGACTCATGCTATTTTAAGCATATTTTTATCTACCTATGCCTGCGAGTGATTATTGTCAGAGGTAAGACATTAAAGTCTCTCTTAGAAACCATTTGGCAGATTACTGCAATTCAGCATGCATTCTGCAAAAAGGAACATCTTGCAATCCTTAAATAAGTCATTTGTCATCTAATCTGCAACCACAGAAGTCACACTAACGATACTTTAATTTGAATTACTCGTATAACTAAAACCTTTACTTCTATACATTACAAAATGTATTTTTTCGTAGTAAATAAAGAGTTTTGAGTTGTTATTATTTAGTTTTATTTTTATCCCAATAATCACAATAGTCAGAATTATTTGATGGCACGCTATACCTCAGTAATCATTTCTTTAGAAAAAAATGGCAAGTTGATCCTGAAAGGTTCGCCTGCTCTGTTATAAGTATACTCCTCAAGCTTGTCTAATGTTACAGAATTGTTTCAGGAAAAAAAAATGTCTTTCACTATTCCGCACAATAAGTAATCTCAGTGAGAAAAGACGTGAATATGGATTGTATTCCTGTTCCAACGCATGAGGAATAATTCTAAATTATTTCATTTTTAAAGTACTCCTTGAAAAAGGCAATACTCGTTCAGTTACAGTGAAATATGGCCCTGTTTTACTTAATCTTCCAACTGTGTATTCCTCGATTTCCATGGACAACGTAGAAGTAGCAAAATTTGCGCAACCTACGATTTCAGCGGGGAAGCATTTTTTTCCATCTATTTATTTAGTTGCGCAACTCGCTCTTTTCCCCCTTCATTGTTTCATTTCGGCTTTTCTCTTTCTTTCAGATCCGGGTTAACAAATATTAGTTGTCCATGGTTTTGCGAAATACACAAGCTTGTTTTGCAGCAAATTTCGCGTTCTTTTCAATGCTCAAAGTTGTCTGGCAGGAAAGTTTTCGCAATTTTCGAACCTACTTTGATAACAAAAAATCATGCAGCACGAGGGTAAAATCCTGAAATGTTATTTTTTATAATATGATAATATTTTCTATCAAAACCGAAAGTAATTATAATTTCTCAAAAAAAGATACTTCACTGCATTTTTTCAAAGGATCAGTATATAGCTTCTGCTATTGCAATATTTGTCAATCATTTTTATACTTCTACATTAGATTTTTATGACCTACGAAATAAATATATGATATGTTTCATTCATCTATAGGTCTCAAATGCATTGATAATTAATTGTAAAACGAGAACTCCTTTATGGAATGTTCTGCAAGATATATAAAATATTATGAACTGTTTCGTTAATATGTCATAGCATTCAGAAATTCGTCAGTAAAGTATTTATAAAAATTGGGACCCTCTAAATTATTATGAGCAACAGAAGGAACCTCCTGCTTCATTGACAGATGCTATGCATACTGGAACATAAAGTAGTCCAAATGAAAATATTAATGGTGCAGTATAAAATATTTCGCGCTATTTTCTGCGAATGAAGGTAGTGTATTCGAGTGGCGTAGTGTGTAATTATTTAGAGGATACTGAATACTGCAATAGTAAAGAAAAGATAAAAAAAATTATCCCTTAAAAATAAAATATTAAATGTAAATGTTTATTTTATAATATAAAAGTCATCACTTCTCAATGAATTTACAGATTTTATCTCTAAATATTAAGAATTATACGTATTTTAGAAACTACGAACTATACATAAATATTAATTATACATATATTATACTTATTTTAATAGGAATCAAATAAGTTACAAATAGTAATAAATATTCAACACACACATACATATATATATAATGAATCAATAAATATATACATATGTTGGTCATTAGATTTATCAATACTATTCCTCAGTTTTACTATTATACTAATACCATACATGTTGATACATTAGATTTATCAATACTATTCCTCATTTTTACTTCTATTCTGATACCATACATGTTGATACATTCAATTTGGATTTAAACCCCAGACTGAAATAGTACTGATATATAAAGAGAAATAATAAAATTGTAGAAGATCTTTCTCGCCAAATTGACAAATCGCCTCAAATCGCCAAATCGCCAAATTACAAGGATGCTATGCAATGAGCATTTAAAAATATTTTGTTACAGATGTGATGAATAAAATATTTCAAAAAAATTCTTACAAAAATAAATGAATACGGATATTATGTGAGAATTTATAGCATATTATAATATATTTCCCAATTAAATCATAAAAATGCAATACCAAGTTGGAAAATAATTATAATTTGAAAGTAACGATAAAATAGAACAACCCATTGGCGACAAATTTGCGTTTTCGTCGTAATAACTAGCCAAATCAGAGATTCCTCAAATTTTGATCGCCCTTTTAACAAATGCAAATTGAATATGACTCAGCACGAGTGGTGAATGTTTTATGAGTTAGGCGAAATTATAGTACCGTTTTAATACTCATAAGAAATTAATGTTAATATTTAATATATATTTATATATGACAAAACATTAAACTTTTCGAATATATAAATACACACTCACACACAAACACAAACATACATACGCATGCACACACACAAGCGCGCGCGCGAAAACTCATATATACTGTAGTCTACAGTAAAATTGCACAAATAATTCACCTTGAGTAAATACTTTCAGCAAACATCTACTTTATTTCAGTTTCGTCATTAACATATGTGTAGAAATGTGCAATTACCATAAAAATCAACATGGCAATAAACAATATTATTCCAAAAACAAAAAATCTGTGAGAATCTTTAAGAAAATGAATAAATGATTTTAAAATTAATAGAAGAGCATTTCCATAGGCAAAATTCAGAAACCAGAATGCTTGTATAACTGCTTTCAAAGACACAGGTGCCTCTGCATATGAAAATGCCACACCTGTTACAGAAAACATGACTTCAGCAATCGCAATAACAATGTATTGCGGCAATTGAAATAGAATATGTACAGAATTATATTTCACTGTAGGAATGACGACAAAACTTAATTTATTTTCAGCAGAAATTTGATAAATAGCAATTATATAGCTTCCTCCAATTCTAAATTTTGATGAACCAACTGGAATGATGGTACTTTCATTGCTTTGTAAAAAAATATCATATGTCCCGGGTTGCACTTCTCGGTAATCGGACATTCCTGCATTTGAATCATCAGTTGAGATTGCAAATGAACTAGTACCTCTAAACACAAAAGAGACACTTACGTTTTCAGTACGAAAAAATAGCCTTACTCTCGGATTTCCATTCTTTAGTTTAATTCTGCTGTCATTTCTAACAAATATTTTCAGTTTTTTATCATCCAGGGTTATCATCATAGTTTCGAATTGCATTTCAAGGCGGAAATATTTATCAATTGTATCTTCTGCAGAACAACCAAACGGAGCTAGTTTCCAGACTTTATCTTGGAGCATGGGAAGTTCTTTCATGGTTTCAGTTTCGAATGCTTTTAGCATTATGCTACCAGTATTCTCCGTCAAGTTTATAGAACAAGGAGAGTTATTGATAACTATCAGTTCTGCGTGTCCTATTTCCGGTTGAGCTGGAAGATCACGTTCGATAAGGAGTTGAATGAAACCTGCCAGGAAGAAAGCAAACACATTTAAGATACCTCCTGTTCCAATTTTTTGCAAATAGGTTCTGAGCAATCCTAATTTATTAAATAGAGGATACACTGCAAATTCAAGAGTTGTAATTGCACAATTCAATAAAACTGGCAATAGCAAGACCATCTGATCTGGTTGGATACGATATCCAAGCAATTCTCCATCCATTTTAGAAGCTTGTAAAACCCATGTTGAACCCACTTGATGGAATAGAGTAAGAAATACAGGTAGAGGTATATAGACTTGAAGAACATGAAAAAGTATCTTAATGTCAGATATTAATTTTTTATCATATTGGTCTTCAGCGTAATCTAACCAATGCTTCTTCTTTTCATTTTTGCTTTTAAATTTTCTTGATAATGCATATCCAATGCATTTGAGGACATTAATAAATATTCCTTCTTGTACAGTAAAAATTCTATAAAATGGCTTGCCAATTAAAAGTATTACCGTTCCCAAGAAATTAACCACTACAGTAGTTCCAAATGCAAGAGGATAACAAGTGTCTTTCTGAAAGCACTGTACATGTGATCTTAAAAAAGGTATTAGGAATGAAGCCAAAATGTGACTACAGTATACAACAAAAAAATATATTGAGAAATACCTTCTGCGCGTCTTATATTGACTTTCTTCAAACTGGTCACCACCAAATGCAGAGGCGCATGGTTTCATACCACCATCTGCGACACTAATCATGACAATCCCCAATATTGATACAACTCTCATGGATATCACATTCGTGAGAATGGAGCCAGTAAAAATGAGCATTTTCCCTGTGGTGAATAGAATTGCCAAATAAAACATTGTCCAAAATTCGTTTAAATACGCATCGGCCAGTAAGACTCCAAATATTGGCATAAGGTAATTCAACAAGATGAAAGTATGAAAAATGTATGAGGTTGTGATCTCGTTGAAGTCTAGCTCTTGATGTAAGTAAAGGGTAAGAATGACATAAAAAGCATAAAAGCTGAATCTCTCGCCAAATTTAAACGTTAGAATAAATGGTATACCTGGAGGATATCGGGATCTTTCTTCGCTTTTGTCTTCATTGGATCGATTACCTAGTGATTCTTCTTCTGATTTCAAATTTTTGCTTTCCGAGGATTCGTTCGGCTGAAGGTTTGAAATGTTTTCATTTCGCATGTTTGGCGTCTTCCAAAAATTACAAAACAAAGTTTGCTAACATTTGAGTTAAAGCAAACTGTTTTTATTATAATAATAAGTTGGTTCTATTGAGAACTCATTGTTGGGCTTATACTCTTTGTCATCCAGAAGACTTGTTGACTGCTCTGCCCATGCCAAATTTATATTTTTGACGATATTTCATAAATATGTCTTTGAATAGAAAGTACATTTTGTTTTACTTTACAACAAAACAGTCTTTCAGCTAAATCTCAAAGATCAAAATGTTGCCATTCTTTGTATTAAAAAACAGTTCCAGCAATGAAACTTTTTAATTCAAAGCATTTAAATATGTAAATAATGTTAGAAATCTATATAAATAAAATGCTAATGCACAAATTACAGAAATCCCTTTTCTTAGTTTTTGTAGAATGGCAACAGTCAAATATATAAATAAATCGTAATATGAAAGTATTAGAATACTTGGTTGAAAAATTTTACAGCTGTATTTAATTTTGCAATGTCAAATGAGTAGAGTTGTAAATTGTTATTAGGAAAACTTTGAAGAGGATTCGGTGTTTGTAGGTTATAACGGCGACAAAAAAGCACCAAGAAAAAATTTCGCCAATTTGGCGATTTTATTCATCAAATTATATAACAGTAATTAGAGCTTCCAAAATTATTCATAATAAATAATAATGCACTTAAGTATATTTTTAAAATTTAGCGGAATTTTTTCTTGGGGCTTTTTGATCGCTGTTAAAAGCAAATTGTACCGAGGGTTTTGAAACGCCATTCAGTCAAAGGGAACCAAAATATAAATGAAAGTTTGATCGGGCATGAAAATGCATTTGACTGTCGCCAAATAAGGAATCGCAATGACATACATATGAAAATTAATGACTTTATTTTCTAAAAATATTCTATTGCAAAAAAGATATTTGTATTATCTTAAAACTAAAAATAAAATATCATTTTAATGATATCAATTTGATTTCTTTACAACATTTTCTTTATTTTTATCAGAATATTACACAATCTAACAAACTTTTGTACTTATCAATTAACGATGAAGGTTTGGCGATTCGTTGATGATAATTGTATTGACGGAAACAAATAGCAAACAAACACCCAAACGAAATATTTATTATTTAAGGTTGCAATGTCAATTTGGTTTTGGTGCTATATTTGGTGAGTTTTGGCTCCAATGTTAATTAATAAATAGCAAAGTTTTTATAATAGTCTTTATAAATATAATACTAAGTTATATACAAACTTACCCAACAAAACATTCAGTCGTTTTGGCAATATTGAAATTAAGATAAAAATTATCTTTCTTTGGCATTAATTCCAGTACTTGTCGGTTTGAAACGGCGCCCAAAAAGCGCCAAGTAAAGATTTGGCGATTTCAATCGTCAACCTATATAGCATGGGATTCATATGTTCAAAATTGTTCATAATAAATAATAATTTATTATACACTTGAGTATATTTTCATGATTTCTTGGCGCTTTTTAAACGCCGTTAAAACTGAATAAGGCCTAAATTCCAAAATAAGATTTTTATTTCCACTTTCATATCGCAGTGCATACATTTTTTTTATTTGCCTCTACAGTAATTTGTAACATAGTAATTCAATTAAATTCGTGTAATGTTCGTTCACCAGAAGTTGGCACTTGGCTCCGCCCTCGTCACTTGGGATTAGACGATACTATTTCGATGATTTCGGAAGGAGAAAGTAATCAGTGTCAAGAAAGGTTGCCAATTGGCAATCGTTAGCTTTTACCCTTTTTTTTTATATTATCATTTCAGTGAGACAATTGACGAATTCTATGAGTTATTGACTGACATTCAACATGCCACACGAAATGTACATCTTTTAAGAGATTTTACCCTTAATTTGTTGTCTTTTTCTAGCTGAAAACAATGCTGAATAAAATCTTTGTTTTCAGCTGATCAAAATAAATAAATAAAATCTAGCCATAAGGATATTTATTTTATATTAGCTTGGCATATGCTGTCTGTAATGTAAATAGCAATAACACAAACCACTTCTTTTAAAATTGGAAATTATTTTAAATCTTTTTTCATTACTGCATACCAAATTATGAAGGAAAATTTCTAAAAAGAGATAGACATCAGTTTTATCAATGCTACTATATTTTATAAAACAATTTATTATTTTATGTTTAATATGTGCACTATTAAAAATAGATAGTTCAAATTTTAAATTAATATACAATACTTAGTATTGTTAACACTGAAATTTTGTTGCTGAAGTTGACATTTCCATTTATAAAATTTATTAAAAGTTGCAAAAAATATAAATTTGGTTTAAAAAATATTTTTCTTAAATTTGATAAATAAGTTACAGTTATTATTTTTTGGAATGAGACATAATTCAGTATCTAGTTATAATGAAGAATCCTGATTTAAATTATTTCATGAATAAAAATAGTATTTAAAAAAATTGCATTACCTTTGTAATATTAGAACTTGTATTTATTAGAACTTGCTAATAAATAAAACATCAACTAGGCATTTATTCATACTGCTTGGACTGATTAAATTTTATTCAAATGTTTCTAATTAAAAATAACCAAGACATTCTTAACAAAGGAAATAAAAACTGTAGGAATTATAATTAATGTTCATTGTCATAACTATCATCAGTGTCATCATCACTAAAATTGCTCTCGGGATCAGAATCCGAATTGATGTTGAAAGAAATGTTTTCCACGACTTCTTCGACAATGCCGTCAGTTTCCCAATACTTTTTTTCAATGTGTTCGATATGTTTGCAATGTTTTTCTCATCTCAAATTTCCAATATTTTTGTCATGGCTTCAGAAGCAAGACTTTCAAGACGTTGTAAACTCATGTTGGCAGTCGCATTTCTCTCTCGCACATGACGTTTAACATCCGCCCAAATTAATTTTATTGGGTTTAAGTCACAGTGGTATGGGGGAAGTCTCAAAACATCATGACCTTGTTCTTTTAGAATTTCGTCAATGAAATATTTTTTTCGCCACTTGCATTTGCAGCAATCAGTTCAAGTAACTGAACTTTTCGCATTTTTTTATCATACGGGATTTGCTTTTTTTCCAACCAGGCACACATTTTATCCTTTTTTGAGCTTTTTGTACTTACGGGATCCATCACTTTTGTGTGATAAGCTGCATTATCCATAACTATTACCGAATTCATTGGAATAATAGGTAGAAGCTTCTCAATTATCCATTTTTTAAAATTATCAGAGTTCATCTGCCCGTGATAATCTCCAATTGCAGATCCAGCTTTAAATATTAATCCGGCATTTGTAACGAAACCAGATTCTGATCCAGCATGAACCACAATCAGACGATGACCTGAGCTATCTTTGATGGCAGGGCCAATTTTTTCATCTCTCCAACATCTCTCGAATGAAAGATTGCTGTCCAACCACGTTTCATCTATATAAACTATGTTCCTCTTTGCTTCTCGGAATTTTTTCATTTCCCTAAGAAAACGAAATCTCCAGGCTACAATGTGCGATCTTTCAATTAAGATCTGTCTCTGGTTTCTGCAACGTTTGTACTGAAAACCTGCAATGTGGAGGTATTTCCATAGAGTTCCTCTTTTCCAAGGAAAATTTATTCTTCCCTTCACCACGGGAAGCAATCGAGATAAAGATGGAATTTTGTTATTTGCATAAAACTCATTCACAATATTTCGAAGAACACACAGATCAAAATTGTCCAATATTGCATTTCGAGTCTCGGGACGCTTTCGATGTTTCCCCGGCGTAGATAACTGTCCATTTGTAGAAATATCTTCATTTTTAATTCGCTAAATTGTTCTAAGTGAAACACCAGTCGCTGAAGCAGCACGTTTTTGGGCTTGGGAAAGGGGAAACAAAAGTGTTCCAGCTCTAGCCTCATCTTCACAAAATTTAGTAACATTATTTATTATATTTCTCTCTTTCGAGGGAATAGTTCGCCCTTTTAAAGACATTTTGCAGTTGTTTGCTTTGAAAAAAGCAGTTTTTGAATTAAATATGTATTATTTATTAATAACTAGCTAGAAGAACGAAAAGTACGACAGCAGACGATAAAACAAAGTAAGTGATAAAGAGTAAACATTCGCCGTTTGGTGCGCATTCAGGGTTGTCTCATTAACAAGAGTGGGGGAGTTTACACGTCTTCCCCGCGCTGAAATGAACTCTACCTCCAAGAAGGCGGACCGAAGTGCCTTCTCCTGGTGAACATAGAATATTTCTGTGGTATCAAATAAGAAGAGGATTTTTTAAAAGGTTTCTGACGTCATATAAAGTAAATAATTTGTGCAAACAAGATGGTTAACAAAATTAAATGTACTGGTTATAACTCAATTTTATTTTTAATTACTATACTTATGATTCCCATCTGTTATTCTTTTATTTAAGTTTGTGGTTTCAATTTACGCACCAATTGAAAATGATGAATAAATTGCACCGCTAATTTGAAAAATCCTAAATTAAAGCATTTTTCAAGTGAACCTTCTCCACATTAAAATTAAGTTCATATCATAAGTTTTTTGAAACAATTAATAATATCCTGTTTCACTTCATCAAGGTTAGCATGAAGATGCCAAAGATAAAAGTCAAGATGAGTGATAACATATACAATTATGTACATATGGTTTCTAAACGAATTACACCATTGCATTACCGCATAGGAAACAAATTCAAAGGGCATATTAAAATACAATTTCAACGATTAATGAAATGTTTCAATAAATTATTTTATAAAAGACTATAAATTTTTGTCAGTTTTTGACATGAGCATATTGTTACAAATCTGTAGTGTTGCTCCCAGCATGGTTAGTTCAATCACTGTAAAGACCGTTTTACGATCATCTCTGTTGAGTGCTTATCGAACGCTGAATCAGCTGTCTGAGGGGTTAGCGAATAAACTTGGCGATCATTTGGCCACTTGGCGACGAATTTGTTGATTTTGTTGACAAAATAGATACAAGAAAATAATAGATAATCTTCCAGAATTTTGTTGATAGAGCCAATAGAAATCCAGATATGCCTGATTGCTCCTGAAACTTCTCTGCCCAGATAAGCATCCATAAAAGGCCAGCAGTCTAAGCTGAAGACAGTTATTTATAGAGCCATCGGGAGGTTTATAATCGCTTTACGAGTCATTGGCGGAATAGTTGAATCAGTCCAATGAAGCGCAGGCGTTGTGTGGAACTCAATTTGGTGAATTGAGCTGTGTGCCGAATCCTGGTGTTTATTACAAAGCAGCATCGAGTCGTGTGTGGAGTAACCGGTCGCGTAGTTGTAAGTCGGCAGGGGGATATACCCAAACTGAGGAGACAGTGGAGAATTGCAGGCGTTTGGAGGGATCGTAGAGTGTAGCCACGTAAATTCCCTCCTCCAGCCGAATGCTGTCTTGTCGCCATGTGTGCTGTGGTTGTTATTACTACCGATTACTACTTATTTACTACCATTTGTTGTAGTGTGCTTCTGTGAATTGCGTGTGTTCATCTGTGTATTCGTTTCTTCGTGTTTAATAAAAGTCGTCATTTGTTACTAAAGGACTGTTTCTTCATCGACTAACAAATCTAAAGAACCCCGAATTCATAACAATATGGTTTCTTCATCATGAAATTGTGATATATGAGTGAGAAGAGGCAGTTTTGGACGTCATATTTGGTGACAAAATGATGGACATTTTCTTCCCATAAAATATGTTGAAATACAGCATTAAAAAAACGACCTTCTTTTACGAATAAAACTTTCATAAAAAATTATCAATATTTAAAATGTTTAAATAAGTTATCAATTAAGGTGAAATTTTTATAGAGATTAGTTTGCACCAAATATATGGGAAGGATGCTCTTTATATTAGCGCATGTTATCACCATTTTTAGAAATTGAAAGACTGTAGTTAATATTATAAAAAAATAACCACGGTTCTAGAACTGATAAGAAGCATTCCTTATCAATATATATCATAAAGAAATTCGATAAACTAGAGCAAATATATTTTATTGTAGAATCACTACAATGAAATTGAATTAAAATCAAATTGATTCATATGTAATTTTAAGATGAACCAGCGGAAATGCTCTTCAAACTTCTGTAAGCAATTGTTGCTTGGTTTATAAATACAGTATTTTTTATTTTATTTTTTTATGGAAATGTAAAATCTTTACTTGAGTTTCCAGGGAAACTGAAATTGTCTTTCTCTTTTATTTTCTTTCTGAACACCAACAACCAAAATTTTTTTCAGAAGGTTTTTTATTATAATGAAATAAAATTTTACCACATTGTCACATTTTTTCTTCGCGCTTTTGCTCTGAATTCAAAAGCTGCCTTTAAGCACATAATTCATTATTTTAGAGTAACTTTTACCTCAAAAAAAGGATAACGCTTATAGCATATTCATATTATGTGTACAAGTTGGCATATCTCAGTAATTTTAAAAATCACTGAAAATATTTTGCTTATTACACATTAAATATTACATGCACATTGTTAAAAGAAAAATTGAACTATATTAAACATGTAGTATTTGTTATAGAATTTTCGGCATAAATTATCCTTTTTGCTAAATTATCATCAAATGTAGACAAATGTGTATTCATCAAGAAACAAAATAAAATCCATTAAGATAGAACTTTTGAAATAACCAAATTATAATTATTATAAATAAAATCTCAAGGGTTTAGTAAAAATTTCCTCTCTTTTAAAAATTGATTTTAATATATTTTAAAATGATATTCAAATCTCAGAACTATATTGCACGCCAAACATATTGATATCGTTATAACGATAATTGTTTGATTTTTAAAGTAGTGTAAAAATCATTAATTTTTATTTACGTTTTTGTAACTGATTGCAAAATTCACACCGAGTTTTTAACCAGTTGAAATTTTAAAATCATCATTTTGAAAAGTATATTTGAATTCTCTAAATATATCTGCTTTAATTTCGGTAGTTTCAGGTAAAAGTATCTTCCGTCTCGAGTGAAAAAGTTTCACACATTCCTGTTTATTATTTGTTGTGATAGAAATTAAAATTTTATTACATTCTGGGACAATTGAGCTTCCTTTTTATTGAAAGAATGCACAACGGAAATACTATAACAGGCCTATAACCTTTTATTTTCTGTAGTTAGCAATATGGGAAGAAATGGTTCCAAAAAATAATTTTTCTACGTTTAGGCTTTTTTTTACTAAACTTGAAAAATTTTATTTGCCTCCTACATTAAAAAAAAAAAAAAATTTTTTCAGTTATTTTTATAGTAGCAGAGAAATGGTAACAGATGCACATTACAATCGATTTTTTGGAATCTGAAGAATAATAATAAAAGTAGAGTAGAATCCGAAAAAAATATATGATGCTAAAAAAATTGAAATATATATATATATATATTTTTTTTCCTTCACTGATCCTTCGAGGCTTGACTTTCCCAAAAAAGAACGTTTTGAGATAATCTTCGAATTCTTTTATTGCCAATGTTTTCCGAATAGTTATTCTGGGAAAGTAGAGAACCTTTATATTTTTTTCCCAACAGTAAAGTATTGGACATTGATACTTAAAATGTGTAAGTCGTTGAAAGAATTTGGAAGTTTTATATAAGTTCGAGAGAAAAAAATGGAATAGAAAAAGTTATATATTAAAAACAATAGAGATATTAGAAATCTATTTTTGCATTTTATTGCATTCACGGTTCGCTCAATAAATGAAGATTTATAGAAAATGTTCGTTTTTCATTTAAATGACCCTATGTGGATTTATTTGTATCCATACTGGAAGCCTCCAAATGGTGTTTCCGCGAAATTACAGGCTGGTGCCCCAGACGCCAAATGTGAAATGGGAAAATATAAGTTTGAGTGAAAGTAACCTAAAAAAAAGTAATATATAAAAAATTCCTACTTATTTTCTTATATTATTTATATATATCGTGTATTATTTATGATCGGGTGTCGCGTCAGTAATCTGAGCTTGGCGACACATTTGGTGACCATTTGATGACATGGTGACGGATTTGGCGTCTTTGGCGACCAAATAGAAATTACTGGACAAATTTAATTAATTAATTAATTAATTACAAATAGTAGGAATTGAAATAAGATAATAAGAGTGCTTAAAAATGTCGTGAATCTTACTTGTCATCTGAATACTGATAAAAATTTCGAACACTCTCCCAAAATAAACCTCGCGGTATTTGAAAACGGAAGTGTATAGAAAAAAAATTAACCAATAAAAAACAGAAATATCGCGAACTTGGAGAAGCTACAGAATCGCCTTCAAACATCTAATCCCTGTTGCATTATTCATGTTAACATCAAAATATTAGAATTCTAGTCACAATTGGCGACCAGTAGGCTCACTAGGAATATTGGCTATATGTAATTTCAATTAAGTCATGTGTATATATTTTCATGACTTTGATTCCGTCAAATTGTCAAACAGTAAAGCCATATTATTTTAGGTACCTTACACATATTGCATTCAAGTACATAAATCTTTTTATTGGATAATAGTTCTAAGTATCATATATGGTTGAACTAGACATTTTATTAAAAATATAAATGTCTAGTTCAACCATATTCTAATTTTTGCTTTATTTCCTTTTTTTTTTTTTTTTTTTTTTGCTGTGTAAGCTTCGTAGATAATTAATTGATAATTTCCTTATTCTCTAGCCGTAAACTATCAAAGAAAATCATGCATTCCAATATTTGATAAAACAATGAAGGCGGTTTCTATTTCAAAGCAATACTTTAACATCTCATTTTGAAAAATAAGCATAAAAATATATTTGTATACTATATCAAAATGAGGAAAATATTGAACAGATATTAAGTTGGTATCACAGGAAAGATAATCCCTTAAAATTTTGAGATGATATAAATATCATTTTTCTACTGCAATATTTTAGGAAGTTATGGGGCAAAAATTTCAAAACTTCATTTAATTCTTAAGTAATTAAAATTCTTGCACAAATTTTTATTACCCCTCGCACTGAAATGTACATTTTTACACTTCAAAGTATATATGTGACAAGTTTCGTAGTTCTAGGCCAAGTTTCGTGGTCCGCCCTGAAAAGAGCCAACATATTTGAGCACAAGTACACACGTTAAGCTTTATTATTAGTAGAGATTCTGCATATTATTTCCATGCATTAATTACTTAATAGGAAAGATCATGGTTAATTCTTCCTTAATTGAAATATATATATATTTATATGATTGGGATATATATCAACACAATAAAGCATTTCATAAGAAACTGAATTCATATGCTATTGAATTCAGTTAGATCAGCTATCAGCTAAAAAAAAAAAGTACTCAACGCACAAGTTTTCAACACCGAATAAGCAGTTCGATTTCAAGGAGAGATAACCACAACAATCAGTCAAAAAAATCTTATTTTATTGTTATAGGTTAAATATGATAAGAAAGTGAAATGTTATTGTATCTGTTATTGTATCTCTGTTATTGTATTAGGCGCATTCGATTCTGCTTTATATCTAATTGCTGTTTGACATTTAAAATAAATTGTCTAAGTGACAATAAAGAGTCAAAGCTGATGCTTAGTAGAGCTTCTAGTTTCTATATGGTTCGTGTGAATTCTCATGCAGCACGTCCTATAACTTAGAAAAAGCGAGTTTTTGGTTGTTTTCCGTTATCAGAACCACAATGGTCGGCAAGTTGAAATGTTGGCACCATTCTGTTTTGGAGATAACGCGAAATTCTAGCAAAAGATCACCAGAGAACTATTGATAAGACTTAGCCCAGAGCACCACATTTTAGTGAATTTGCTTCCAAATATTGTTTCCGAAAGAAAAATAACATCAAAATTTGAAATTGACAATAGTTAGGATTTTTAAGCTCCCTCTAACATATCTAAGATTTGATGTATATCTTTAAATTCTAGTGATGCATCACCATTTATTTTTATTTTTGTTCGTTTTCAAATCCGTCCAAAATTTTATCAACAAAATCACAGATGAATTATGCCAAAATCTGACAAAGAGCACTAAATTAATGGTGGATGAAATATAGTATACAATGTTTACATAAAATTTGTTGATATTTTTCAAACTTTGAGCAAAATCTATTCAGAGGAAGTCTGCCTGATCAGCTGTTCGAATATAAGTTAACACTATAACAGGGAAAAGAAGAGAACTAGATAGATAAAATTCGGTACACAAATATAATCTATCAAATTATTTGCTAGATCGAGAAAGGGATTGGTTGTCTGTAAGTCTATACTTTTAGAAATATGTAAACGCGATAGCTCAAAAATGCAAAGACTTTTATTTATGGAATTTGGTGTGTGATTTCTTGACTACAAGTGTTGCGCCTTATATAAAACCCAAATTTGATTTTCGGCTGGGCCACTCTGACCTGTTGGTAAGGTCTCGGAGGGTTTCATGTTCGTGACCCGATTCCACCGAAGGGGGGTAAGGGAGTCTGTTGCACGATAAATCCGTCATGACCAAACGTTCTCCCGTTGGTGTGGTGAGAAGAGGGGGGTGCCAGCTCAGGTGTCGCCTTCGTCATCTGAACGCGGTTCGAAATTACGAGGTCCGTCTCAGAATAGCCCTAGTGTTGCTTTAAATGGGACGTTAATATAACTAAATCAAATCGATTTCCTGCTATCGCCATTCAGAGATTAATCGCCAATAAACTTTCCAAGGATCACGCGTTAAATTATGAATTCGCGCCAAAGGTTTATTTTTCTGAGTCAATGCCATAAAAAGCGTTTTCTGTTGTATTACTTTTATTAGAGAGTATGCGAGAATGTTTTTGGAAGACCATACCCTTTAGTCTGCTTTTACATTTAACATTAAATTAAGAAAATCAGTTTGAACTACTAAAACCGTTTTAAAAAATTCTATTTGCCCATATATAAGCGATGCTCGAGAATAATACTAACAAGCAGAGACATTAATAGATAATATCATAAAATTTAAAAAAGGGACCTCAAATGAATTATTTGAAAGTTTGGAACTATTTCTCCATCAACATTCTAATTTTAAAAATGAGCTTCAAGATTAAAGACTTCCTAAAATGGCATTATTGAAAATGATTAATTGGGTTGATGATTGAAAGGGTTAATCCAATAGATCCGCAAATATGGGATGACAATCTGTAGAAACCGTGAAATTTTATATTTTAAAATAAGATGTTATGTAAAGTCGTTTTATATTTGTAAGTTAAAAAATTTATAATAACAATTTTAGTAATATGTACAAAGGAAAATAATCCTTATTTATTCAGAAAGCAGTTCTTCCGAAGCTTAATTTTTCAGAATAATGAAATTATTAAATAATTCGATAAAACTTTATAGCTTCAAAATCGTTTGGTAAATACATATTCGGTACTTTTGAATCGTTACAAGCACGTGTTAATCGTTTTCAATATAGAGCTGAATTCGATAACATTATTTAACACTTATTTTAGATAAAAGTTAACGAATTTCGCCAAAATAGTTGCGATAGTTTATAAACATGGAATATCATTTGTAATACTGAGGTTTAAAAAAAAAGAAGCAAAACAAATCTTCTATTGTAAGAATTATAAAAGATTGTTGTAAGCTTTTCATTAGTTTTTCGTGGTGCCATCTAGTGAATAAAAAGGGTTCTTTTAACCACTAGGAAATTTTGAATTTCGAAATGAATGAATTATTAATAAGTTATCTAAATGCTAACAGGGATAAAAAATTTTAAAATATTAGTATAAACTCTTCATATGTATTCTTTTCGGCGTAATAATAACTTAATATGTTGTACTAAGATTCTTAAATATTGAAATGTTTTGCATGTACGGACATATGTAACATTACTTGAGGGCATATTCCACAAAAGTGAATACATTCACTTATTATAAAATGTGTATTTTTTCTTTTGTTCTATTGATTCATTAATTTCCGTACCTGACAAAAAACAAACGTAATCTCTTTCAAGCTATAAAGTTTCTTAAAATGTTTATTTTTTTTTCTGAAAAACTAAATTGATCTATTTTTAAAAATATTAAATATTTTATAATATTCTTTTCAATATAAAGATAAAATTATCATCCATCCCATCGCATGTAAATTGGCTTTTTTTTAAACTAAACATATCCATGCAACTTTCATGAGATTTCAAAACTGTAGCTCATCATTTCAAATTCCAGATATTAGATTTAAGCTTGTCAATAGAGTTTTTGGTAAAAGTTAGGAAGAATAGATGGCGCTACTTATGCTACTCATTTCTCACTTGTCCATAGGGTTTATACAAAAACCGACTTTTTGAAAAACCGGTTTTCGAATTCGATATTTCCAAAAAAGCCGGTTTTAGCCGGTTTTCGAAATTTTGTCAAAAAAAAGTTGAATAGGGAAAAATAAAATATTTTTCCCTATTTTATTTTTTTATTTTATTTTATTTTAATTTATATAAAATAACGAAAAACAAAATCATTATCAAAGTCAAAATATAAAAACAAAATTAAAGATTACATATGCATATTACTTACACAAAATAAAGAAAACTCAAAAAAAAAATTCAAATAATATTTATATTATTTTCACTAATTTTAATTTCTCCTAAGAAAATAGGATTTTAAAAAACATAAAATATCCACTGAATGGTGGCTAAGTCTCGTTCTTATTTTAGACACAATATTGCCTGAAATTGAAAATACTCGTGAACTAGTTACTGAGTTTGGCATCAAATTGCGAATCTAAATTTTGTGTTCTTTTATTCGTTTGTTCAAATAATGAAAATTCAGCTTTCAGTGTCTTTGGATTTGTACGTTTTTCTTCAGGGTCTTCAAGAAGCTAAACAATTATATTATTTCCGACGATTATTTTATGAACTGCTTTCAAATGATTATGTAGATTGCCCGCAGATGATCCTTTGCAGCTCAACATTTTATTACAATGATTTCAAATTGCCTTGTCTATCCCGAATTTTTTAAAACTATTTCAAACTTCCGACTGACTCATTTTTAGCTAAAAATGATATTAAAGTTATTGAATAAATATTTTTCACGTTTAATTTACAATTTTATTATTTTAACTATTAATATTAATGCAATTTAAAATAATCTAATCTACACATTTTCTAGGAATTTTGAAAAAAAACAAACACTTCTTAATCTAATTCCGATGTTTGCCAAAGACATAATTTATGTTAAAACGTTGCTAAAGAAAATAAGGAACAATTTAACAAACTCTGTATTTTATTTAAAATTCCATTAAGCAGAAGCCAGAACTTCTTATTTTACACTAATTTTTGATAGAAGAAATTTATATAATAAAATTTAAATTTTAAAATGTAAAATAGAAAATATAAACATAAAAATTAAACATACTTAATACTTACGTTATTTTTACCAAATATAACTTTATATTTTTGTTTCCAGTTTTCACCTTCACAATATTAAGCAAACCTGTCGTGACTCGAGACCACATTTCGACAATTCCATTTCATTAAGGGGTGAGACGCGGAACGATGAGCACATTTGACCTTGGATTTCTCTCATTAGATATTTGTATAGTTCTGTGTTTTTTTCTTACGTGCATGATGTGAGTGCTATGTCATTTCTGACAGCATTTTATTTTAACTGAATATTTCGTATTGATATGGCTAGTTTAAGTGGTGTAAAAAGGCTTTCAGGAGTGGTACGAAGAAAATTTTATATGATATCATTAAATACTGTGATCAAGAAGCAAAAAACGAGTAATTATTTATTCCATTCACACTTTCTTCGAAACGAGGCAGTCAAATTGCTGACGTTTCTATTAGCACCGACTTCATACCGATAGACAAAACATCCGACGAGAAGCAAGAGATGAACTTTATCAAACTTTTGTTTCACCTAGAAAAAAAAAAGTGAAAAGGGATGTTTATGAAAAACATAAATTGATGAATTCGAGGCGCAACTGTGCAGTGCACAAGCACTGGCCAACGCAACTTGCAACGCTGAAAAAATGTGTTTGCTGCCCGATGTATAGAATGAATAGCAAATCAAAAAAGTTCAAAATTAATTTTTAAATAATAAAATGAATTCTTAAAACCGGTTTTCTTAATTTAAAAACCGGTTTTCGAATGTGACAAATTTATTTTAAAAAACCGGTTTTTTTTAAACCGGGTTTGAAAACCGTCAAACCCTACTTGTCCATCGTGTCCACATTTGTGTTTCATTTATATGCGATTGAGTTTTCTAAAAACTGAGCTATCAAGGGGCCAAAACGTGGACCAGTTCGCGGGAGATGGCTATGCATCTATTGTATAGTGATTTGTTATTTGAAATGTGTAGAGATATCGTCGATGATGACGAACTTGGGGAGGAAATACCAAGAATGAGAACTCTGTTTGGATAACTTGTTTCGGGTGACAGCAGTCCCGGCAAAGAGATATGGGCAATATTATCCTTTGAGTTATTAACTAATTAATTTCCCGAGATGAAATTAATTTTGTTTTTGATGAGTTATAATTAATTTCCCGAGACGAAGTTAATTTTGTTTTAATGAGTTTAGAATAAAATTGCGATAATATTCTTCTCTTGAATTATTTTTAATTATATATTTAAAATGGCGGGTTTAGCAAAATTAAAGAAAGATGAATTAAATCTCGTTGCCGAGGAGATAGGTTTGGTTGTTGCGGAAGGCATCAAAAAGAGTGAAATAAAGCGTTTAACTGAGGAGAGAGACGTGTTCAAAAATGACAACGAAGTTGTTAAAGATGCTGTGGATCGAGTAATAGGGAATAGAAACCAAAAATCCGATCAGGATAGTGAGGTAGAACTAGAGCGTCTCAGATTAGAGAGAACTAAAACAGAATTACAATTAGCGCAATTAAGGGCTGATGAAAATAGTACTCAGACTTCCGTTAATGTAGAGTGTAAAACCGAACCAGAAGAGTCACTGTATAGCTTATTAAAGTCTATGAGAATATTGTGTGTTAAACCTCCGAGCAGAGCTCAAGGATTGGGGTTTCTTTTTTACTTCGTTAGAGAAAGAACTACTAAAAATGTACCTGAGAAGTTTAAAGCAGAGATTTTATAGAATTTACTAGAAGAAAAAGCTTCTAATATCCTAACTTATATTGCTGAGAAAGATTTAAATAATTATGAAGAAAATAAATTATTTGTACTAAGAGAATTCGAGCCAACAGCGCAAGCGGTTTTAGAGAATTTAAGAAATGCTTCTAGAGATAATGAAACTCATATGCAATTCGCGTCACGCTTAATGATGAGTTATGAATATTATTTAAAATTAAGGGGTGTGACAGATTTCGAGACCCTAAAACAATTGATAGTTTCGGATAAATTATTCCAAACACTGGACAAAGAAACGGCAACTGATATCAATATTAAACAAAATCAAAAGTGATTTACACCTCTCGAGTTAGGGAAAGAATGTGATCTGTATTTTTCTTCCAAAGGCAAAATCATAAATTAGACGAGAAAAGGGCAAAATTATAGCAATAAATTTAAACCAGCATCAAAAATATTTTTCAGTGGAGTGAAAAATAAAAATTTCGATTTATGTCTAAAGAGTGAAAATCATCCGTTATATGCTGGTGCTCAATTTAAGAGACTTTCGGTTCTAGAACGAGTTTAGGTAGTGAAAAATAAAAACGCCTGCTTCAAATGTGTATCGCCTAATTGAACCGTTAAAAAGTGTACGTACAAAAATGGTTTCTGTTGCAAAGCTCACAATAAATGAAGACACGTTTCGAAATAAGCAAAAAATGTTTGGTCTTCGAATGTAAAAACGGCTGAAGTCATAAATAATTCGCAATCGGAAGGGAAAAAATTCGGATCAAGGTTCGGTTTCTCACAGTGAGTGGTGTGCGTCTTTCGTTGCAATAAATCTTAAATCAAAATGTAGTTTTGTCTACTGTAAGATGTTTAGAAAAGATAGTTGTTCGCAATGGCAGAAAGTAAGTGCCTTTTGGATAACTACTCACAGTGCTGCCTCATGAGTCAGAATTGTATGCAGAGGCTACAACTCAAAAGTGAAAAAATAAATCAATCTATTTCCTGAATTAATAATGCTTCTTTGGTAGTTAATCGCAGAGTTACAGCAACTGTGATGAGTTTCGAAAGAAATATTTCGATGTTAGAGGTATCAAAAATATCAGATTTAATCCCAAATAAGATGTTTGAACGCGTGTACAGATTCCAGAATCAAATGACCTTGCGGATCCTAAATTTAATATCCCTGGGAAAATAGATATTTTAATTGGCACTGAATACATTTTTGAAATAATGAAGCCGGGAAAATGAAAAACTAAAAATGAGAATTTGACGTTACAGAACTCTGTATTTGGGTATATTGTAGGAGGTAGCATTTCGAGTTCAGATAAATTGAATTCTAACTATTGCGGTTTAATATGTGGAGCAGAAAAATTAAATTCAAACTTAAGAAAATGTTGGGAGATTGTGGGAATAGGTAATGAATTATCTAAAAGTAAAGATAATGCTATTTGTGAGGAGCATTATGCACGAACACATAGAAGAGATGAGACAGGAAAATATACTGTGGCAATGCCATTTAAAGAGCACTGGTCATGTCTAGGGAGTTCAAGGGATATTGATCTAAATCGACTCGAATCGCTGTGGGCTCGCCTGTCTAGAGACCAAAAATATCTAAAACTGTATTCTAACTTTCCGAAGGAGTATGAGGAGTTAGGCTACATGAGCGAGATACAAGATGAAAGTGTTGAACCTGAAGTGACATATTATGTGCCTCATCATGGCATCTATAGGCCTCAAATAACGACGACTAAACTACGCACCGTGTTTAATGTGTCCACCTTGACTAGTAGTTGAAAGTCGCTGAACTCAATTCAGTATAACGGTGGAGTGATTCAAGATTATATATTTACACTGTTAGTTCAGAAAGCATATATTTGCATTTACTGCAGATACTCGTCAGATGTACCGTATGATAAATATAGATGAGAGTCAAGGAAATGTCCAAAGAATTTTGTGGAAAGAGGGAGCTAATGAACCCGTTAAAATATATCAGCTAAATACGGTTACCTAAGGAACGGTCAGTGCACCGTATCTAGCCATGAGAACACTCAAACAAATTTCCATTGACGAGGAGAAAAACTTTCCAAGTGCTGCATCAGTATTGTGCCATGACTTTTATATGGACGACGTTTTAAGTGGATCACGTACATTGGAAGATGCAAAAACATTGCAACATCAACTTGTTGACATTCTAAAAACCACCCAGATGTCATTATACAAGTGGTGTGGGAATACTTCTGAACTTATTCCTGCTACGGAGAAAGAGTATGAATTCTCATCTATGGATGAAATTAAGACTTTAGGGATTGCCTGGAAGGCTAAAACTGACTGCTTTACCTTTAAAGTAGATATACAGTAAAATGCCCAACATACCAAAAGGTCGGTCTTATCCATTATCTCCAGACTTTTTGATCCACTTAGGTTACTTGGGCCAATTATCAAGAAGACAAAAGTCTTCATGCAACAATTGTGGTTGCTCAATATTGATTGGGGATAAATGCTTCCCGCGAAAGAAGATGGTGAATGGCAAGAGTTTGTAACATCTTTAACAAACTTAAACGACATTAACATCGAAAGATTTAATGTTATTCCAAACGCAAAAGTGACTGAGCTTCATGGATTCTGTGACACGTCTGAAAAGGAGTACGGTCTGCAATCTACGCCAGAATCGTCAGTTCAGCTGGTGAAGTGAGAGTGAAACTAGTTGCGAGTATATCTCGTGTGTCACCGATCAAGCAGGTAACCATATCTGGTTTAGAGTTATGCAATGCCTTTCTACTCACCAAATTGATGCATAAATTAAAAGATGCATTAAAAATGGATATTATGTCAGTCTTCTATTATCCGGATTCTACAGTCATGCTTTCTTGGATGAGAAGAGAGTCAATGAGACTTAAAAACATTTGTTGCAAATAGAGTGGCTATTATTCAAGATTCCACAGAAATGAATCAGTGGCATCATGTTCCTTCCGAACAAAATCCCGCTGACCTCATTTCAAGGAGACTTGATGTAACGAGAATACAACAAAGTGACTTATGGTGGTTTGGTCCAACTTTTCTCCAAGAACTGGTTGTGAACTTTCCTGATGATTGCGACGACATCCAAGATCCATTGGACAGTTCTGTGCAGAACATAGACGTTTCTTCTGAGAAACTTTATTTAGCAGAACTCAAAAATCTGACTAATTGTTGTTTAGTTTCAGTTGTGGACTCATCATTTTTAGATAATATACTTAGTGTGTCAAATATGTTTGATAAAACAATTAAAGTCTTAGCCTTTATTTTCAGATTTATTAATAATTTCAGAAACTCGAGCAAAATGTCAGGTCCTTTAACCACCAAGGATCTGCTGTTGACCAAGTTAACTTTAGTCAAACTTGTTCAGGTAACTGCCTTTAATTGTGAAATAAAAGTTCTCTAAAAAGGTGAAAATGTTAACATGAGTCAGGTAAGTGGCTAGAACCCATTTCTAGATCGAAACGGTGTCCTATATGTTGGAGGAAGATTAAATAATTCTGATTTGTCATATTATAAAAAGTTTCCCATATTACTTCCCATATTATTATCTGTTCTGATAATCACAAATTTACTCTGTTAATTATGCAACATTTTCATCTTAAATATTTACATGTCGGTGCGCAAACATTGTTGTATTTGGTAAGACAAGAATATTGGCCATTATCTGGAAGAAATTCAGTCAGAAAAATTATTCATGAGTGTGTCATTTGTGCTAAAAATAAACCTATAACTGCAACCCAAATTATGGGAAATCTCCCAACCAATAGAGTTAAACCTAGTTATCCTTTTACTCATGTTGTGATAGATTTTTGTGGACCTTTCTATATTAGATACAAGGGTCAGAGGAAAAGCAATTGTCAAAACTGTTATGTAGCTGTTTTCATTTGCTTTGTTGCTAAGACAAATGAAACTAGGAAATTCACTTGGAAATAGTCTCTGACAACTGCAGAAGCAATGATTGCCACTTTAAAGAGCATTTTTAGCAGATGATGTGTTAGTACTTCTATCTGTTCTGATAATGCAACTAAGTGCAGGGGGGCCAATTCAGATAACGTTTGCAAAATATGATTGGTAACCTCCAGAGCCACTAGCTAATTACTTAACAACTGAACAAGTGAAGTGGAAATTTATTCTACCAAGGTCACTTAACTTCGGTGGCTTATTGGAGGCGGGTGTTAAATTTTTCAAAAACTATTTAAAGCGAGTTGCAGGTAATGCCCGTTTAACAATGAAACAGTTTTTTACTATTTTTATTCAAATTGAAGGTATTCTAAACCGTCGCCCATTGACACCAAACAATTTTGAAATTTGGATCCCAGGCTATTTTCTAACTGGGGGTCCCATAAATACTATTCTTGATCCAGATTATTCAGAGAGAAAAGATAACCTTTTATACCAATGGCAAAGATTGAGCAAAATGGTTCAAATAATTTGGAAAAAATGGAAATTAGATTACATAAATAATTTCCAAACCAGACATAAATGGCAGTTTGAAAAATAAAATGTTTCAAAAGATTCTATGGTTCTTTTAAAAGATGATAATCTTCCCCCTTGCCAGTGGACAATGGGAAGAATACAATATTTAATTTATGGATCAGAAGGCAAAGTCAGAGTAGTATTTGTGAAAATTCCACAAGAAGTCACGAAAAGAGTAATTTCAAAGATTTTCTTATTACCATGTGAATAAAATTAATGTATATCGGGTGTAATTAATTATTGTATTTAGCATTTAAAATGGAATATAATGTATATTCATTGTATGTCAGTTGTTGTACACATTGAAATATATCTTTTCTTTTCAGAAATGTTTTGTATACAATGTTCAATTTTATTTTAAAAGTGTAATATTTTCTGTATTTTGTGCAATATAATTGTTGAATTTCTGCATTGCCTAATTAAGTAATGTGTTATATTTTTATTTCTGTAATTTTGAGATTTTGAAATGATACTTCAAGGGGGGCGGAATGTTGGCGCCAATAAATCAGCAGAACGCTCCACCTACTAATTTTGTAGCGCTACCAAGTGGTGAAATCATATAATCCTTTCAGTGTGTGTTTTGAGTGTTGAGAATAAAGCAATGGAGATACAGTCCAAGAGTTTGTGTTTCATTTATATGTGATTGAGTTTTCTAAAAACTGAGCTATCAAGGGTCAAATCATAACTGAACCTAAAAACTTTAACTATGTCGTAAATTTGGTACTGATTTTTTTTAAATGATTTATATTTTCTAATTTATATTTTCTATATAAAACGTATGTCTTCCTCAATGAAACAGAAAAGTTTAAGGTCAATTCAAAACCGAGAAAGGAAAAGAAACGCGACTTCTCGGGAAAACGAAAATCAAGAATTTCATCAACAACGACAAATGCCTAATAGACAAAGGATGGCTAATTTAAGGGCATCGGAAACGGACGAGGAAAGACGCAATAGACGAGTATCTAACAGTCAAAGAATGTCCACTTTAAGAGCATCGGAAACGGACGAGGAAAGACGCAATAGACAAGTGTCTAACAGCAATTTCTGCAAGGCTCTTAAATAGAAAGGCGAATTCAGTAGCATGTGCTGTAATAATGGTAAAATTCAACTTCCTTTGCTACGAACACCCCCAGAACTACTCATTACGCTTCTCTCGACAGATTCTTCTGATGCAATTAATTTTCAAACATAAGATATAATTCATGTTTTAAAGTATCTTCATTCGGTTCAGGAAGAGAAATTAGAGAACAAGGTTTTATGCCAACATTTAAAGTTCAAAAACAAGTGTACCATAGTATAGGTAGCTTACAGCCACAACCGAATGAGGAGCCAAAATTTCTTCAAGATTATTTCGTAGCTATTAAAGAACAGCAGGTTGAACAGCGCTTCAGGAATGTGTGAGACATAAAACCAGAAATAGTGTCGCAGCTACAAGAAATTCTACATCAACATAATAGGTATGTTCGAAGTTCTAAATGTGAAATGGAAATGAAAATTGTCGTTCATGCAGATTAAGTACCCTCCGGTGAATGTGAAAGAAAATTTAATGCTCCGACAATGTCAGAAGTTGCAGTTATCTTAGCTGGCGATAAACATGGAAGACGTAATATTTCGTTAGAGCTGAGGAGTAATGAAATAAAAAAAGACAGCGGGAACTCACAGCACATGTGATGCATTACAATATCCATTAATATTTTGGCAAAGTGAGGATGGATATAACTTTGAATTGCGACAAACGAATCTTTCAGGTGAGAAAACTGCAAAACAAATTCAGCAATGGATTTTTATGCATTTAGGATTATGTTTCGTGCATCAAATTTCAACATTATTTTAAGAACTTTTTCAACAATTTGTTGTAGATATGTATGCTAAAATTGAAACTGAGCGACTGCGATTTATGCGTTTGAATCAAAAGAAACTCCGTGTTGAAGATTATATCCATTTGAGAGATGCTATAAATAATGACGATAATATAAAACAAATTGGAAAACCAACAATTTTACCATCTATTTTCACAGGCAGTCCTCGATACATGCATGAAAGAACTCAAGATGCCATGACATACGTTAGAAATTATGGAAGCCCTCATTTATTTATTACCTTCACATGCAAACCATAGTGGAGGAAGATTACAGAAGAGTTGATATCAAGACAAAAAAGCCATGATAGGCATGATATAATATGTCGAGTGTTCTATTTGAAATTGAAATCGCTCATAAATCTTATAAACAAAGGAAAAATATTCGGAGAAATAAAATGCTTCATTTATACAGTTGAATGGCAGAAGCGTGGACTTCCACATGCACATATTCTTCTGGGGTTTCAGGAAAAAATTTATGCTCATAAGATTACTGCTGAATTGTCAAATCCTGAAATTGATCCAATGTTATACAACGTTTTTAAGACATATATGATACATGAACCCTGTGGAAGCATTAATCCTCTGTTAACACGTATGAAGGATGGAAAATGTACAAAAATGTATCCAAGAGATTTTTTAAAAGAACCGCAAACAGGTCATGACGGATATCCACTTTATTGTAGACGGAAACCTGAAGGCAGAGACAGAAGTAACAATAAAGAAAGTTCGTGGCTTTAAGGTTGTGATAGATAATCGATGGATTGTTCCTTTTTGTCCATTGTTATCAAGAGCATTCAATGCACATATCAAAGTCGAATACTGTCGTTATATAAAATCTATCAAATATGTGTGCAAATATATAAACAAAGGTTCTGACATGGCTATATTTAATTTAGCAAATAATGACATTCAGTATGACTAAATTCAAACGTATGAAGTAGGAATATATCTCAGCTGCAATGAAGCAATTTGGAGGATATTGGGGTTTCCTAAGCACGAAAGGCATCCCACTTTTATTCATTTAAGTGTTCATCTTGACAGTGGTAAGAGAGTTTACTTTACAGAAGAAAATGTTTTAGAACGAGTGCAAGCTCCACCAGAAACTACTTTAACTGCATTTTTCTCTTGATGTCAAAGTGATGAATTTACTCTATGTTTATTGTACCATCAAGTGCCTAAATATTTTACTTGGACTAAAAGGAACAAGAAATGGGTTCCTAGGATGTCTGGACAAGATGCACCTGATCACCTAGGAATTAAATCAAGTGATGCTCTTGTCTCCATCAAAGATTATTACTTCATGCGGTTATAGGCCCAACATTCTTTTCTGATTTGAAAATATTTAGTGGAATTGTTTGTGAAATTTTCAAACAAGCTTGCGAATTGAGAGGACTTCTGGAAGATGATTCGCATTTTAAAAGTACGTCAGTTGAAGCAGCTACAACGCATTCAAGGCGAATGTTGCGAGATCTTTATGCAGTTATTCTTCACACTTGCTGCGTATAAAATCCTGTACAGTTATGGAATTTACATAGAGAAAATATATCAGAAGACATTTTGCATGAAACAAGAATTACAGTTAATAATACGGATTTAGACTACAATGAGGAAATATTTAATAGAGCTTTACTTGCGCTTGAAATTAAAATTAAAGCATTGGGGGGTACAGAATTAAAAGTGTTTGGACTTCCAGAGGTATACCGCAAATATCAATAACAGTTTAAATTTTGAAATAATAAGAGAGACATGTTACAACATTCATCAACTAACATCATATATTGAAACAAATGAACCTAATCTAACTGACGATCAAAGACTTGCTTTTGAAAAAATTACTTCTGCTGTTTTTACAGAAACTGGTGGTATATTCTTTTTGGATGCTCCAGGTGGAACAGGTAAAACGTACCTAATTAATCTTTTATTAGCGAAAATTAGACAATGGAATCTAATTGCTCTTGCAGTAGCTTTCTCTGGCATCGCTGCAATTGTCTTGACGGGCGGAAAAACAGCTCATTCAGTCTTCAAATTACCAATAAATTTATCGTTTGTTGCAAATCCAGTTTGCAACATCTCAAGAAATTCAGATAGAGCAAACTTTCTTAAGAAGTGTAAATTAATTGTATGGCATGAATGTACAATGGCACATAAGTTAGCATTTGAAGCTCTTAATACAACTATGCAAGATATTTTTCAGAATAACAAGTGCATGAGTGGCGTAACTCTGGTTTTATTTGGTGATTTTCGCCAAACTTTACCTGATATTCCACGAGGCACAAAAGCAGATGAAATGAATGCGTCGATAAAAGCATCTTATATTTGGAAAAATGTTCAAAGATTTGGATTGAAAACGAACCCGAGAGTTCTTCTACAGGTGACATTTCCACCGAGCAATTCGCTCAGAACCTACTTCATCTCGGTAATGGAACTATGACAATTGATAGTGAAGGATTGATAGCTTTGACAAATATTGGTAACATAGTAGCAACAGTGGAAGATCTTCAGAATAGAGTATTTACAAATATCCAAAATAATTTTCGTGATATTAACTGGCTATGTGAAAGAGCTATTCTTTCTCCAACGAATAAGGGAGTTAAGACGATAAATTACCATCTGTTAAAGAAATTACCAGGTGGAATTCAAATATTCAAATCTTTTGATACTGTAATTGAAATAAATCAGGCAGTTAATTATCCAACAGAATTTTTGAATTCATTGGAACTATCCGGTTTACCAACACACAAATTAGAGTTAAAGATTGATGCACCTATAACGCTTTTAAGAAATCTGGACCCTCCAACTCTTTATAATGAAACAAGACTAATTGTGAAGAAATTGATGCCAAATGTTATTAAAGCAACCATATCTACAGGCCAGTCAGCTGGGAAGAATGTCTTTATCCCACGGATTCCTCATATACCATCAGATGTTCCATTCCCGTTTAAAAGAATTCAATTTCCAGTTAAACTGAGTTTTGGTATGAGCATTAACAAATCTGAAGGCCAATTTTTAAAAGTTGTTGGCTTAGATTTACGAAGGCCTTGTTTTTCACACGGGCAACTATATGTTGATTGCTCGAGAGTCGGTGATAGTAAAAATCTGCATAACCTTGCACCACAAGGAAAAACTAAGAACATTTTATACAGAGAAATATTACAAGAATAAATAAATTAATTAAATTTGAATATGACAAAGAATAAGAATTTTAAGAATTCTTTTCTAAATTCTTTTCAAAAGGGCAATAGTATTTAAAGATACTACATATTCTTTTGAAATATTTCATTTGTACTAATTTGGTACTTAAACTTACTCTTAGTTTTGTTTTCCTTTTCATGCCTTATTTAAATCTGCTGAATATCTCAAGTGGGTGTAATATTGAGTAAGGTTAAGATAAATTCTTATTTTCTTTATCTTATTGTTTTCTGGATTCGTCAAGTGTTAACTATGAGACGATATGAACTTTAAACATTTTTTGGGAAGACATTTTATGTTAAGTATTTTATGAGTTGTTTGGACAATGCTATGTTGAGGCAAGCCTTTTTCATGATGGATGGAGGTGGTACTCCTTCTGAATTCTTTATATCTCATTATTTCCTGAATTCGGTTAGGACTAGGTTAGTTGTGTGCTTTTGTAATTAAATTGTATTTATGTTAGTTATATATATATTTTGTATATGCTTATAGTTTTAAGTACATCGGGTTTTTTAAGTAGTTTTTTTAACATGTTTTCGATCGATTATTTTAAACGATTCTGTTTATTTTCTTAGTGTTTGATGCATTTAAAATTAAACATTGTTAATTAATCGATCTTCTCAAGATGAATCTGAGAAAATTTTGTTGACAAATTCTTGAAATATTACATAAATTAAGAAATATATTCTTTAGTGCCAAATAAGGTTTAAATGCTCAGTGACTCTGTTTTTAGTAATCATATTATTAAAAAATGCTTTGTTTCAGTAAAAAATATTATTATGTCAATTGCACTTTAATCATTTCCACTTTAATTTAAATCATAAATTCTGCCGAAGCTAACAGAAAATTAGAGAGATACGTACTACGCTATGGCTGAAGGTCTTTATAATATTATAGGTGAATTATATGACTATCAAAATTTGAAGTTTTAAAATATTTTGATGAAAAAGCTATTAAAGTAGGAATTACACAAAATATTTAATTATTAAAGTTTTAACGAGCATTAAGATTGGCGAAGTGGCTGGTCGCCAAAGGCGGCTAGTTCTGCAATTATAGGAAACCTATTCTTCCAATTATTGCAGTAGAAAGAACTAAAATGTTTATATTGTTTAGTTTCTTTCCTATTGGATTTAAACGCCTTTGTAAATGCAAAGGTAATCCTGATAACTTCCAACGTGTGGTAATATTTTTAGTGCAATTACAGATTTCGATATAATGCAAAATTCAATAAATGCCGGTAAATGGTGAATAATACTAGAAAGATTATAACGATTCCGTAAAAAATCCATGTGAAGGAAATCCGGGTAACTTCGCACTTGTGATTATATTTTTGTTTATAATTACAGATTTTGATGTAACGCAAAATTTATTGAAGAAGATTGCTGCCATTACGCAATGAAGAATACTAGAAGGTTTATAAAGACATCGAGGCTTCTCAATTGTGATAAAATGAATAAGGTTAAGATTAAATGTGGTGTCTCTGAAAATTTACCATATATTATCTAATATATATTTATTTATCGTCTCCTTGTATAAAATTTTGAAAATTTGAACAAGATCTTGACAGTTACGTGCGCTCAGGGTTTAAGTTCATGTTCCCTCGTATGCCAGTTTTGTGATCCATACTTTAGAAAAGAAAACCGAATACGCATTTCCGACGCTTTTTTTTTAGTAAAAGAACTGTACTTTTAATAACAGTATCATATATCAAATTTCAATTTTTGATACATGATCTTGTTATTAAAATTATTGTTTATTATATAATTACACTATCTATTTAATTACATTGTTTATTTATAACTATATTTTTATTATTACATTAACATTCCTGTAATGCAATTATAAAATTGTTTTATGTAATTACATTTTTTATTTATCATATTAACATTCACGCGGAGATATATACAGACATATAGGTAATTCTTTGATGGATATGATTCAAAATATAACTCGGGTGAAAAATTCCTACAGTTGCCAACTCCCACCTATGCTGTCGCATTTTACGGTCATCCATATTTTCCGAATGCCTTCGCACGTGGTGAAATAAATATTTGTGGTTCACTTTAGCTGCTAACTCTTTATATAAATTTCATTTATGCAAGTATTTGCGTGTTTTCAGTAATTGCGTTTAAATGTATGTGAAAATACAGGCCAACAGATGTTTAACACTTCACAGATAAATTTTTAAATTTGATATGAATCTACACTTTAAATGCCAAATTTGTGTACCGAATTTCACCTGTCTCTTTCTTCATGGCTCTTAGACTCACCTTTGCGGCCTGACAGAGAGGCCTTTTCTGAATAGAAATCGGTAAAAGTGAATTTTAGGGTGCACCAAGCTACGTCAACAATGCCAAGTCGCCAATAAAGATGGCGGACAAAATAAACAAATACTTCCGCAGAACAGTTACCATTTCCCGCCATTTAATTGGGACTTTTTACTGATAAGTATTGTTTTTTTTTCATACTGCCCTGTGCCTTCTACAGATGCCTTCGGCATCTGTAGAAGGCACCGGGCAGAATTTTTTAACTTAAAAAAACATCCTACGGCTTCGCTAGCAGCGGGAGCGGGAACCTAGTAGCTTCCCTAGCACATTGAACATTAAGACTGTGTGGATAACAGAAACAGTACATAACCAAGAGAAAAGAAAAAACGGAGAAATAAGCAATCGGAACATTCTCCATACAAAATTTCAAACAAACATACTTTTCCCACCTTCATCAACTCGTAAAAAAATATATTCCACTCACCTTTCATCCATTCTGCAGGTTCGATATCAAACCATTCTCAATACAAAATTTCAAACAAGATTCCTTTCCTAACTTCATCAACTCGTAAAATATATATCTATGCATATTTAACTCACCCTTCATCCATTCTACAAGTTCGAAATACTTCCTACATTACAAATTATGAAGGGAACCAACCTTTATAACACCAAAAGAATTACGAGAACTGCGAAGAATTCCATTGCAGCTGTCTTTTAAAGTGAGAATGCAGACGATTTTTTTAAAGCGCATACTGACAATTAAAAATTGCAAAAGAATAAATATTTTCTCTTCGTATTCACATTAAAAAAAGAAAGAAGAAAATAACTTTTAATTATGAGCTTAACTTTATTTATTTAATAAATTTTAATTATAATAAAGAACAAAATTAAAATCTTTAATCGATATTTTTTTAATATTTTTAATTTAACATTTTTCATAATGTAATTGTAGTTTATGTACAACTCAACCATTGCAAAAAGTAGCAAACAAAACAGCAGTACGGTTGCTATAAGAGGGATCCGATGGGTTTCAATATTGGCGACAAACAGCTGGTGCACACTAATCTTCATTTAGGCCTAGATATCATTGAACATTTGATAGGAACCTGCACATTTCCCGTTAAGAATCATATGCAAAATTCCATCTGTTTATCTCAAAACATATTTGAAATATCGCGTTCATAGACAGGTGGACATAAAGCCAAAAATACATTTTTCGTACTGAAGGAGTTTGAAACGTGGAGATTCATCAAAATCACGAGTAAAATAGTTTGGCGATTCCATTATTTTTTATTTTTAATCCGAGGAGAAAATGTCATATGCACAATGAAATTTCGTATTATATGTATATTCGTATGAAGTTTAGTATAATATGAAAAAAACTTTCGAAAGGGTGAAATTAATGCAAAATCTGATGATTTATGCAGATTCTGGTCAAGACGTTTCTTAGAAAAAAAAAAATCTGGGAGGTAATCTGATATCTCTCTCGACGCTCTCTCAAGGGAACTTATTTAACTGAAGAAAATATCTCATTTTCTCAAAAAGTCAATATTCCCAGAATTGAATTAGATTATTCTTACGAAAATGCCAAGAAAGATTTTGGAAAAAATAAAATTTCTAGATTAAGACTGAGATTCGAGTTACCACATTTATGAATAAAAATTATGAATTTGCATTTGAACTTTGAAGCTGTTTTTTTTAAATAATCCTACTTTTTATATCAAAATGTGCATATTCAGTCAGTGTTTTGCTTAAGTAAAGATGTTTTTGTCAATTTAAATAGTCATCTTAAAAATAAATATTAATATACGAAACTGATTGGAATGTGTTAATTTTTCGTCAAATTTATGAAAAAAAAATTTGAAATTATATTTTTATTTGGTTTAAAATTGTTGCGTTAGTAATAGGACGCTTAACATAAAGGACTTCAGATCTTCCATTGTAAAATAAAATGTGTGTCAGTTTACTCATGGATATTATACAGGTTGATAAGCAAATGATTTGCTCATTTTAAATTAAATACTGCAGTAATGGAGATCGATAGAATTTTTTTAAAAAATGGCAGTTTGTTTATTCAAAAATAGCTACAAATGTTGCCGATTAAAACTGTCCTTTGCTGAGACTCAAGACGGAAAAGGGGCTATATTTTAACATTTGCAAGCAGTCGTTGCAATTACATCACAAACCATTAAAATGTCCACTTTTTGCAGAATAAGGATGAAGATATCAAGAATGAAATATTCTATTATCCTCTTTAAATTGTCAATTTACAACGCGGCTCTAATCCTCCAGTTTATCCAATGGAAAAGGATTTTTTTTTCAGAGAAAAAAATGCCCTTCAATATGGGCATCTAAATTAAATAGCGCAGATGGTACTATATGAGCTCATTCTCTCGAATATACATCTACTTCCTTTCGCTTTCGTCATTAATATACGTATAGAAATGAGCAATTACCATGAAAACCAGCATAGCAATAAACAATATTATCCCAAAAATAAAAAATCTATGAGAATCCTTTAATATATAAATAGATGATTTTAAGATTAATAGAAGAGCATTTCCATAGGCAAAATTCAGGAGCCAACATGCTTGTATAACTGCTTTCAAAGACAGAGGTGCTTCCGAGTATGAAAACATCACGCCTGTCACAGAAAACATGACTTCAGCTGTCGCAATAACAATGTACTGTGGTAATTGAAATAAAATATGCACTGAATTATGTTTAACGGTAGGAATGACAGCAAAATTTGATATATTTGCAACCGGGCATTGATAAACAGCAATTATATAACTCCCTCCAGTTCTAAATTTCCATGATCCAAGCGGTTTCCGCATGTGGAGACTGTCCTTGCTTTTAAAAAAGATTTTGTATGTTCCGGGCTGAATTTCCCAGTAATCAGTCATTCCTGAATTTGTATCGTCGGTTACGATTGTAAATGAATCATTGCCTCTAAACAAAAAATAATCACTTACGTTTTCAGTACGAAAAAATAATCTCAGTCTCGGATTTCCATTTTTCAGTTTAATTCTGTCGTCATTTTTAAAAAATATTTTCAGTTTTTTAGGGTCCGTTGTTATCATCATTGCTTCGAACTGTGTTTCCAGGTGGAAAGATTTATCGATTGTATCTTCTGCAGAACAACCAGATGAAGTTACTTTCCAGACTCTATCTTGGAACATCGGAAGTTCTTTCATGATTTTAGTTTCAAATGCTTTTAGCATTATACTACCCGCATTGTCAGTCAAGTTTATAGAACAAGGAGAGTTATTGATAACTATCAGTTCTGCATGTCCTATTTCCGGTTGAGCTGGAAGATCACGTTCGATCTGGAGTTGAACGCAGCCTGCCATGATGAAAGCAAAAACATTTAGGATACCTCCTGTTCCAATTTTTTGTAGATATGTTCGAAGCAATCCTAATTTATTAAACAAAGGATACACTACGAATTCAAGAGTTGGAATAACAATATTCAACAAAATTGGCAATAACAAGATCATCTGATCTGGTTTGATAACGTACCCAAAAAATTCTCCATCCATTTTAGAAGCTTGCAAAACCCACGTGGATCCCACTTGATGAAACAGAGTAACAAATATAGGTAGAGGTATGTAGACTTGAAGAACATGGAAAAGCGCCTTTAAGTCAGATATCAAACTTTTATCGAACTGTTCTTCGGCATAATCTAACCAATGATTCTTCTTTTCGTTTCTGATTTTAAATTTTCTTGATAACGCATATCCAATGCATTTGAGGACATTAATAAATATTCCTTCTTGCACAATAAAAACTCTGTAAAATGGTTTACCGATAAAAAATACAAGCGTTCCCACAAAACTCATCACTGCAGCAGTTCCAAAGGCAAGTGCATAGCAAGTGTCTTTCCGAAAACACTGTACATGTGACCTAAGAACGGGTGTCAGAAAAGAAGCCAAAATATAACTACAGTAAATAAGGAAAAAATACAACGAGAAGTATCTTCTGCGCATCTTATATTGGCTTTCTTCAAACTGGTCACCGCCAATTGCAGAAGCGCATGGTTTCAATCCCCCGTTTGCTGCGGCCATTATGAAAAGCCCCAATATTGATACAACTTTCATGGATATTATACTGTTTAGAGTGGATCCAGTGAAAACGAGCATTTCCCCTGTGATGAACAGGATTGCCAAATGAAATATTATCCAAAATTTGCCGAAATATGCGTCAGCCAGTAAGGCTCCAAATATTGTCATGAAATAGACCGACATCAGAAATGTATGAAAAATGTATGTGGTAGTATCCTCATCGAAGTTAAGTTCTTGATGTAAATAAAGAGTGAGAATGACGTAAAATGAATAAAAGCCGAATCTCTCGCCAAATTTAAATATTAGTATAAATGGTATACCTGGAGGATATCGGTATCTTTCGTTTTTGTCTTCATTAGGTTGATTATCTGATGGCTCTTCTTCAGATATTGAATTTTCTTCCTGCGAGGATTCGTTCTGGTGAGGAAATAATAAATTTTCATTTGGCATGTCTACAATTTTTCCATAAATACAGACTAATGTCTGCTAATATTCGCATTAAGATTTTCCTATTTTCTGCATATGAATAGATTATCACCACTGAGAATTCACAATTGGATTTTTACATCTTTGACCCAGAAAATTTATTGTTCCGTTCTTGGTTACAATCATTTTTCTCGGATATACTTTTGAAGAAGAAGCACATTTTGTTTTATCCTGCAACAAAACAATCTTTGAATTAAATCCCAGACTTTTTTAGATCAAAATGTTGCCATGCTATGCATTAAAAAGATTAATTCTACAAATAAAACATTTCAAAACAATACTTTTATCTATCGATATAATATGTGAGCATTTATGAAATTTGCTGATTATAAGTCCCTTTTTTTACTTGCTGTATTTACTACTCAAGTATTTTATTCTCTCATGTTAGCTCGTGATTCAATTTTAATCTTTAAAAATGATTATTCTGACAAAAGTTCAATAAAGAATGAATTGCCTGCTATTTTGAAAATTTTCAACATTTAAAATTTTTCGAATGATTCAACACGTTAAAATTAAGTTCATATAATAAGTCAGCGATTCACAACCTGTGGGGCGCGTCACCATATTAAATATTCAGGGGGCACTAGCACACTAGAGGGGGGTCGCGAGAATATCCATGAGAAAATATTATTTAAAAAAAATTGTTTAACTGACTTAAAGGAAAGCACACATACACATAGAAAACAAAATACATTTCGACATATTTAATAACTTATTAAAATAAAACAACTTACTAAATCAAAATTTACTTAATCAAAACCTAATAAATTAAAACAAACTTAATAATTATAAGTGACTTCCTGGGGCCTGTCTTGCAGAGCAAAGTTTTTAGAAGGAAGGCTTACTATTAGAAATAGCCAATCCCAGTTCTGCAGAGATCTGTATTTGTCTTCAAAGAAGCCACAGCAGAAAATCCAGTTTCACAAAGGTAGAATGTTGAGAATGGTTATAGAATGCGAAATGCCCTTGTTTTTAGAGCAGAAAAATCATCATCTATTCCTGCCCAAAATTCAAAAAGTGATTTATTGCTAAATTGTCTTTTAGTTTCGCCACTTGTCGTGAAATCCATTAATTTTTTCTTCCTAATCAATTGAGAGTCCTTCGGGAGTCATGAAATAGATCCCTAACTCCAATTTTCTACAAAAAGCATTAACTTTATCACTCGTTTCCAACATATGTCAATTTGCTCCTTGGAGTTGAAGATTCAAGTTATTTAATTTCTCGAATATTTCGACCAAGTAGCACAATTTCATCATAAATAAACCGTCGTGAAAATTCTCGGCCTCCGGTCTGTTTTCTTCTTCTAGGAAAATGGCGATTTCTTCTCTTAATTCATAAACACGTTCCCATGTGATAACCATCTTGCCCCGCAATAAAATAGTAACGCTGAATGTACTGAACATATGTCTTTACAAAGTGCGGAAAAGATTCTCGATATCAGGGGTCTCATTTTTATATAATTTACTACGGTTACTTCCGGACATTGAACGAGCACCATTGAAGCAATTTTTCCATTCTAAGTTTGCCTCGTTCAAATAATGCGAGGGCCGTTGTTTTGAGTTCTATTGGTTTGCAGAAATATAGTTCTTCTGCTACTGACATATTATCACAAAATCGAAAATAGGCAATTAAATGAGCATCTTTATTACTATCTGTGGCTGCATCAAGCTGTATTGAAAACAATTTGTCACGCAACTTCGAGAAAAGCTGACACTGTACATCTTCAGCTATATCACCGATTCGACGAGCAACAGTATCATTTGAAATAGGTACGGACTGCAGCTGTTTTGAAAAATTATCTCCAAACAGTTTCTACAATCTCAATTGCTGATGGTAAAATAAACTCTTCACCAATAGTGTGAGGTTTTTTACATCTGGCTATTTTATATGAAACTTTTAAGATGCAATTAAAGCTTTTTTATTCAGTGACAAAGTTTCTTTAAAAAATGATTTTTGCTTTTTATATGATTTTAATTTTAATTCAAAGGATTATCTGGGTTTGTTGACGTACTCACTATGAAGCGCTTCCAAATGGCGTTTAAGTTTATTAGGTTTCCTGCTGCCTGCGGCCAATATTTCTAAGCAAATGATACACAGAGGCCTTTCTTCTTCATTTTCTTCAGTACTGGTAAACCCAAAATTTAAGTATTCTTGAGAATATTTTCTTGATTTTATTTTCGGAACCACGTTCGTCTGTGTACTTGTTGATGTTTGACTGTCTTCTAATGCTCGCTTACATCCGCTTAAAAATGTATTCATGAGTCTGCATAAATCTGCTGCCTGCCTGCTTAATATGGTGAATTGCAATTAACACGAAAGCATATATAACATTCACATTCGCGATATCTTCGATAGCGATAGAAGGCTCGACTCGAATGAGACTGGCTGGAATTTAAACTTGCGTTATCGAACATTTTCCTTCTTCCTATGAGAAAACATCTGTGTATGCTCGAGACGGCATCAGTCGTGTGGATTCTCTTCCACAAACATTACTGTTTTTTTTCTCTTTTGTTTAGTCATTTAGTTAGTTTAATTTCTTTTATTATTCGAAAAAATTTATTTCCAGTTTCTAAATTTAGCTCACCCCGTCTAGGTAAAATTCCATATTCTTTTAACGCTATCTCCCTGTTTGGCTTTCATTTCAAAAATAATATTTAAATTTTCCCGCTTTCATTTGCTTCATCTGTTCATCACCGGCTTGGCAAAATACCAGATGTGTTTTCTCGCCAATATTGGCTCATTTTTACTCTTTTTTTGGCAGTTAGTTAAAAATAATTTAAAAACAGAATACAAAATGCTCAATATACATTATTGTTGTATACATTTCATTGTAAACGGTGGGGGGGGGGCGAGATGAAAATTATGATTGAAAACTGGACCGCGAATACTGCAAGGTTGAGAAACGCTGTCATAAGTCATTTGAAGAAAGGGTGCTGGGTCAGGATAACGTGGTTGGTAAGGCGTTGTATTCGCGTCCCTTGGGTTGCGAGTTCGAACCTCGTCGTCCGAAAACTCCTCGTATGTGTGTGTGTGTGGTGGCTGATGTTGGGGGTACTGAATCAGGGGTGATTCTTCTCTGATTCAAATCTAAATTAGGATCTGTGAATGAAATGCATAAAAGAAGCCCGTCCCGTAAAAGGAGCTGTGACATGTGTGTAGCTAAGTCGTACTCTTGGCTCTAGATGGCGCTGGTGAAAAATATGAGACGCACCCTTGGCTTAAAATCACTGACTTCTAAAGTCAGTAGGCTTGTCTATAACAACTGCTATTAGAAACAATAACAGCAAGAAGTGTACTTCATACTATATGTTGTTTCACTTCGCCTAAGATACCAACAATGCCAAATTGGCGAAATTAAATGTTGACTGACAAGATTGACAATATTACGCATAAGGTTATTTAAAGTTGTTACATCGGTTTACTACATTAGAGATAAACTAGAAAGGCACGTTAAAGCAGATGACATTCAATTAATTTGATCTTTTTAATAAGTTAATTTTGAAAATACTGTAAATTCTTACCAATTCTTGTATATGAAGACTTTGTCCATAAGGAATCGTGTCCATCGAAAATCTCGATGAGTATGGTTGTTCACTTTGATGTATGTGTGAGCAGATGCAGTTTGTGACTTCGCATTTGACAGTACAATGATTGAAAATTTCATCTCATTCAAAGTGTAGAAATGCAGCATGGAAAAGCAACCAGCTTCTGTGAGCAAATATATCACAAGAAAATTGATAGATTGCTTAAAACATCTAAATAAATCCTATTTACATTAGCACAAACCATCGTTATTTTTTAGGGAATAAAAGATTGCAGCAAATATTATAAAATTTAACCATGTTTCTAGAGTTAATAAGTAGCTTCCTAATCAAGCTGTATAGGTAATTCACGCAACTAGGGTAAACATGTTTTACTGCAAAAATACTAAGATGATTTAAAATATCAAATAAATGGATTAAAAGATAATTATGTGATAAATAAGAGGAAATGATCTTCCGAAATTTTTCCGCTTCTTTCATACATATTTTTTAAAGCCTTTTCCTCTCTTTTATTCGCATGAGATTGTAGATCTTAAAAAAGGCAGTAAACACCATGAGTATTAGGATTTCAATTTATAGACTTCCTTTTAATTAAAAGATTTGTACTTCTTGGGTATAGTAAAGAAAACCAAATATATATTTTGTTCGAGTTTTTTGCTCTATCGATTGAGAGAAAAATTAAGCTAGAAACCACAGTTTATATAAATAACATGCCAACAAGTCAAACTTGATTTTTCTAAATTGTTGCATTTTTCAGTTATTCAGATAACATGTATACGAACGTACAGACAGGCAATCACCTCTCGACTGATTAGGTTCAATATTTGATACAGATCATACGCTAATGTGTTTATACCATAGACGCTAATGAGTTTACACCATAGATGCTAATGAGTTTATACCATAGACGCTAATGAGTTTATACCATAGACGCTAATGAGTTTATACCATAGACGCTAATGAGCTTATACCATAGACGCTAATGAGCTTATATCATAGACGCTAATGTATTTACTCCATAGACGTTAATGTGTTTATTCCATAGACGCTAATGTGTTTATACCATATTTAATCTTTCTAGCTGTTTGCGTCTTGTAGCTATCTTGTTTTCGGAACTGCAGATAGACAGAATTTATCCATACTGATTTCATTTAAAATATGAAACGAATCTACAGATTTATTGTCAGTGCTATATACCGAATTTCAACCGTTCAATTCAAAGCATTATTGAGATATCGTTTTCACAGATAGTTTGAATTCCAAAAATGTGGTTTCGGACTCGTCAGTCAGACATGTAGAGATTCTACAAAATTCTGTGTATGAATGTTTTGACGATTATATTATATTTATTCATTTATATACTTCTTACATCGACGGAACTGTGCCGTTTTTTCTTATATATATTGGGGAATTAAATTTTCTTAACTTCGTAACGCATCTCATTTTGATTATGATTATTTCAAAAACTAACGCGGTTTTGGTTTGGAATTTTATTTATTTCACATTATTCATTAAATATTTTTTCTCAGACTAACGTTTGTTTTCTCTCTTTTTTTCTTTTTTCCTTTTCTCGTCGGTCTATTGATCTTTTCCCCTAAAAAAGATATACCCCCCCCCCATTCTTAGTATAGAAATGAACACCTTAAATAAGATAAATAATGACTTAGAGTTCATTGGCGAATAATAGATAAGAACGAATTTAACATGAATTTAACATTTTTAATGAACTCATCATGCGATCTTAGGGGTTGTTTTTTTTTTGACACAAATTACAAAAATCTGACCAAAATGCTGGAATTACAAAATAAAAGTCATTTTGTATCAGAAACAAAAGGTGAAAATATTAAAGGTAAAATCTCATATTAACTGGACATCAAAACCATGGGGAAAGGTGATTTGAAGTGATTAGACCAAAATTTCTGTATTTGAAATTTTCGGTAAGACAGAAACTCTTTTTTTTTTTTAGTGTTCAACAGTAAAAAGTTATACACTAAAGATGTGAAACGATGTGAAAATGATAAGAATTTCATTACAATAAAAAAAATTTAAAATAAGACAAAATATAGTTTTTAAATAATCTTCAAATACCAGAAAAAATTACACGGCAGACAAATTAATATCATTAAAAATAATAGTCTGAGTTTTAATATATTATAAAAATTATTATGCAATTATGTTTTTATAATTATTGCTGAAAACCGTAAAAGTTTCAGAAACATTATTTCAAAAAGTATATTCAAATTATCCTAAATATATTTGAATTAATTTTCAGAATTCTAGATCGAAAGTTCTTGCCTAATGAGCAACAAGACTCAAATTTCCACATTTTAATTTATAATTTATAGAGATAGATAGACAATTATATTTTATTTCCTCTACATTTTTTTTAATTGAAAGAAGGCACACCGAAAATGATTTTGTAGTCTCCATATTGGGAGGAAACGATTCTTCGAAACCAGCGGGAGTGGTCACCCCAAAACTTTCTCACATACTCCTCTCATGAAGGTGTCATCCCTGAGAACGCCTTACATGAAAATGGCACACAACAGCTACAAAATATTTATTTTTGGTGTGAATTTAGCATTTTGACTGAAACTTTTGTATCAAACTTGGTTAGTTTCTTTTTTGGCGATTAATCCTTGGCATATGATTAATAATATCTAAAAACAGAATTTATGTTTTAGGCACCCTTTTACCAAACGATTAAAAACAAAATTTGATAGATAATTGCACTTGCAGTATCATGCTTCTTATATTTAAGTCATTGCGTTTTTGAATAACGTATTTATACATTTCTGAAAGTACAGACCAACAGACGGTCAATTCCTTGTTGGAGTTGCCTCTAAATTTGATTGGTGTCTACATTATAGATATTAAATCTGTGTTCGGAATTTTATCTATCTTGGTTTTGTAATTATCATGTTAATTTTTATTCGAACAGCCGGACAGACGGCCTTTCTCTGCTCATATTTTACTCAATATTTGATCGAAATCTGATAATTTGGTGTAAAGACCGTATACCAAATTTCAAATCTTTAGCTCAAATCTTTTTTAAATTATATTTGTCACAGACAAACAGACAGATGGATTTTTTTTAAATTTGTTTTTTGAACTCAGGATGGTTTAGATCATGGAGATTCGTCAAAATCTCGAGTTTGAATTTTTTCAAGTTTAAAATATTTTCTCTATACTGCATATATGAGAAACTAAAAAGCATATTCTTATTATCCTAAATATATTTGAGTCAATTTTGAGTGGTTCTAGGTCAAAAGATCTTGCCTGTCGAGCAACAAAATTCCAACTTTTAAATACTAATTTTATAATTTGTCGAGATGCAGATTTTATTTTTTTAGACATTTTTTATTCAAAGCTGGCACGTCGAAATCTCTGTACCAGAGGAATTTTGGGAAGAAATATTTCTTCTTAATAATGATTCCACTATACTTTTCCCGTTGAATTTGAAACCTTTTAATTTCACACTTTATATGAGAAATGATTTTTTAGTTCCTCTCCTTGTAGCAGAGAAATGTCAACACATACTCCATTACAATCGCTTATTTCGAATGTCTAAAACAATGATGAATGTCGGGTAGAATCAGAAAAAATTATGGACTCCAGAAGAATGGAAAGAAATTTCTTTTTTTTCACTGATCTTTCGAGACCTAACTTCTTCAGAAAAGAACGTTTTGGGATACTCCTCAACTTCTTTTGTTGCTAATGTTTTCCGGATATTCTTGGAGAATAGTAAACCTTATATATATCTATCTATCTATCTATATATATATATATATATATATATATATATATATATATATATATAAACTGAAGTACTAATACGATGGACACTGATACCTAAAAAATACGAACATTTGGAGATTTTGAGAAGTTTTCCGTAAATCCTGGAAAAAAATGGAATAGAGAACGCAAAATATTAAAAATAATAGAAGTATTAGGAATCGTATTGTTGCATTGTTTTCTAGAATATTTTGATTTGCTCAGAGGAAGAAGATTTATACCAAGTGTTCATGTTTCTTTCAAAATATACAATGTTAATTTAATTCTATAACAATTGAAAGGCCATGAATGCTCTTTTAATGAAACTATGTTGGTAACCGAGACATCCGGATGTAACTGCTAAACTCCCTCCTCCGTTAAGTGTTACTCTTTGAATATTCGTACTCTGTGTTTCAATTAATTGATACGCTAATGGGGTTAAAGAACAGATAGGTGTTGTAAGAATTCTCAATGCCCAAGCTTACATTTATTTAATATATACCAATTGAATGTCTATTAGAAGTTCTCTTTTAAATACCAATCCCTTACTATATCGTAGTTAGTGCTGTCTACGAGAATATTCAGTATTTGAAGCAATAATCATTTTAAAATTTCATGCTGATTTTAAATAGACTTTTACTTTGTTTTAGATTTTACTTTAGACTTACTTTGCTTTACATTTTAGAAATTTGATGCTAATTTCCTTTAGATTTTATTTTAGTACTAGCTGACTCGGCAAACGTTTTTCTGCCATATAAATTATTTCTAGTGAATATTTTGTAATTGTAAATTAAAAAATAACGAATGTATTGTAAGTGTTTGGGTATGGGATCTATGACAGAAAGAGCAATGGAGCGCTGTAGATGATGATCGCCGATTAAAATAAAAATTTAAAAAAAAACACCTACCATTCATTTTTTCCATAACAGTGTATTTCATTAACGTAACGATCATATACATTGTTTGATCTCTTAAAAGTTAAACGTAAAGTGAAAAGAGTAATATATTTTTTCCTAAAGTATAAAAATGAAATTAAAAAAATCAACATTAATTTAAAAAGCAATTGATTGTGCGATATTTTTTTGTCAATCCGTCTTTAGCCAACACAAATAAGCACGATGGTTTGCCCACACGAGAACATACCACGTATAATTGTCCATGTGAAAAACATGGTGTGCCCAAATTTAAGCCGCAAACAGACATCGTTTGGCCTTGCGACTAATTGATTGTCATTGCGAATGCCAATCTAATAGGAAATTGAACGCGCTTGAATTCAATTGGCACGTCTGTGAGATTCATTGGAATTCGTGGCAGCAAAACATTTTTGACTCGGAAATTGCCATTCAAAATGGTGGCTTCGATAACGTTTTTCATCAATTTTTTAATGACCAATCGCGTGCTATTGCACCGTCGTGGTGGGTTCAAATTCCGAAGTAAAATAACCGGAGATACAGCATTCAGTCGTAGGAGGTGTGGTGACATGCCTAGCAAATCCAGTGAGTTCAAAAACTCTGTTGGATAATTTATAGCTTCGTTAGCATCACAAACTGTATCGATCGATTTGTATGATACCAAGTCGTCTAGCAATGACTACTGTATCTTGAAGTTTAAATCATCAACGTCAACAATTTTTGCTTCCAAAATGGCTCTTTCTGGCAGCCACGCGTGATTTGTGTATTGTGGGCGTACATCGGGAAATATACAATCAATGAGAGCATTTTTTTTAATCAACGACAGTGCAGGAATTAGTGGGAAATTTTATGCATCTAATATTTTTATTGACATTAACTTTTCCATCGCCGATATCTAACAATTGGTCCGAGAATAGGTCAGCAGATGGATCTTGTAGTATTTGGAAGCATTATTTTTAGTTGGACTTTTTCACCACTGGCGACATTTTTCATCATGGCCACAGTGGCGATGATTTCAAACAAGCATTGATCTCTTCAGCGTACGTTGAACGTGGATAGGGACACCCTAGTTACCTACCGTTATGAAATATATTTTATGACCTATTATCATATCTACCAAATATAAATAAAAAATTTCATAAAAATTGGTCGAGCCGTTTCTTAGGAGTACGAACACAAACACCATGACACGAGATTTTTATATATTAGATTTTATTTTGCTTTAGATTTTATTTTAGTATTTTACTTTGCTTTAGATTTGATTTTGGTCTTTTACTTTGCTTTAGATTTGATTTTAGTATTTGATTTTCCTTTAGAATTTAGAAATTTGATGCTGTTTTTAAATAAACTTTTACCTTGCTTTGCCGCTTAAAACTCATCATTCCTTCGGTCTTGAAAATTCTGTTGATTTGTCGCATCAGAAAAGAATATATATTCACTCTTTTATATCCATGTTCATAAATGTTCAACAATTTAAATGTTTTTTATGTCTATAATTCTACTGCAAACCTTTGTTTTAACTTTATTCTCCAAATGTGTCTTCAGATTGTGGTTCTGCTGAATCTAAGTTAAATCTTCTTTTTTCAGATGTTAAAGCAACAAACTGGAAATGAGGAAAATGTTTCTTGATAGACTAAATTAAAGTAAGTTTAAAAGGTGACGTTTGAAATTATCGTAAATATCGGGATATTACCTTATGATTGTCATCTGACCTTGGTTGAAAATTTCAAACTCTCTTCCAAAATAGCTTCATGCCACTTAAAAACACAATATCAAACAGAAACTGTTAATATAAACCAATTTGGCTAAGCTACAGAACTGTCTTCTCAAATTTAATCAATGTTGCTTTATTCATGTTAGTGCCAAAATGTTAAAACGTTCTAAAAATATATTTCCATATACATGCCTTCGAATTATTTTTTAAAAAGTTTTTTCCGAATTGATCCATATTTACTTAACATAATTTTGGCTAGATATTAACACAATTATATATTTCAAATGCAAATCTAAAAATATATATTTGCGAATCTTCAATGAAATTGCTATCTCTATGGAGATTCACTAATAGGGATTTGTGTTTGTTTTTAAATTTTTAAGGATTTTAAATGTTAAAATAAATTATAAAGTATAAACTTGAAGTATTCATATAACGTTTTATTATAAAGTATAACGTATTTATATAACGTAATGAAAGCATATACACTTAAATAATAACTATAATTATTAATATAAATTGAATAACATTTTCTCTTCAAAAAATTTAAAGTTAAAATAACTCATTTGTAAGCAATAAGTGCGTAAGAAGGTTAATTGTGGACTACAAAACTATTTACTTCTGAAATGTAAATAATTATACACTGTAAAAGATTTCATTCATCGCAAATATAATTAATTGTAAACTATGAAAATATTCGTTTCTTTTTAAATGTTATTCAATATAAAGCCAAGGATTTTAAATTTTGTTTTCTATAATATGCAAAATTTCACCCTGGTAAGAAGAAAAATTTCTGGGAAGTAGCATTCATCCATGAAGATAGAATAAAAATTTTAATTTCCGATACAATAAGAATTTATAACAGAGATAAACCATTTCGATATTTTCCCTCTTGATTTTTATTCTTTGGTTTTTTTTTTTTTGTTTTTTTTTTCGTTTTCTTAATATAGAGAAAATCATAAAATTCGAACTTGAGATTTTAACGAATCTCAAGTTTCAGACTCTCACAGCTCTAAAACCACATTTTTGGGAACACTCCATCTGCGAAAAAGATAATTCAAAAACGCTTTAAGCAAGACTAATGAAATTTTTTATACAGTCTTTACAACAAATTGTAATATTTCTCTCAAATTGTGACCACACTCCGTTCAGAGGAAACCTTGCTGTCAAACTGCCGAAATTCAAGTGGAAAAATAACCGTAAAACGTAGAGAGATAGACAAGTGAGATTCATTTAGACAAGTTTAACATCTATAGTGAAGACAAACATCAGTTTTTGAGCCAAATACTTTTTAGGGGCTAACCATCTGCCTGTCAGTAATTTTAAAAATATATAAATGCGATATCTCAAAAACACAATGATTTAAAAATATTACACTAGGTACGGTATTTTGTGATTACAAGTGTGGATTTGTATCAATCCGTTAGGAAAAAACATATATAAAACACAAATTCGAATTTCAGATGGTATTAATCACAAGCCGGGATTAATCGCCAATTAACTCGCCAAGGATGACAGGATAGATCTAGTAAAAATGATAAATTCACGCCAAAGATTAATATTTCGTAACTATTGTATTCAAATGCCGCGCAAGGCTTTCTCTGGGATAACAACTTTAATTAGAATATGCGAGAAAGTTTTGGTGAGACCACTCCCGTTTGCTCTTCAACGAACTGGTGTATTTTGTGTTCAGCTACCGTGTACTTTCAGTATTTAGATCCAACGGACCAAAAACGATGTCCTTTATCTTTTGCAACTATTCTGACATTTTGTTGTAAAAGAAGCATGAACATATATATAAGAACACGTAAGCAATTTATTTATATTACTTAACGTCTTTTTAGGTAATGGCATTTACATACAGTTTTCAAGATTAACCGATATACATTCTACTGCAAATAGATTTAGAGCAAAATGTTAATCTAAATTTTTTTAAATAAATCTATGCCACCCCTCTGGTTAGAGTTATCATGTCATATGTAGAATATAAGTGTATATATGATATTGACCACACTTTGAATAAGGGGTCTGAGATATTGCTTTCAAAGACAGATTTATATATAGTCATCATTTCGAAAAAGAACCATATAGTTAGTGTGCTGGCATTGGGGTAGCGCATCTTCCCCGTGAGGTGGGTGTCCCGGGTTCGAGTTCTGGCTCGGGCATGGTTGTTCTTCTGTGTGTCTATCTGTGAGGTGTGTGAATGTGCCCTGCTATAAAAAGGGTTGTGCAAGCGAATGTAACACATGAAGTAGCTAACTCGTACTGTTGGCCCAACTAGGCCAAAAAAGCTCCAAAAAGTTAGCCCAAAAAAGAAGAGACACTCACTCGGCTTAAATCATTGACAGATAACTTTCAGTGGATTTATAAAGTGCCATAAGTCACAACAACAACCTGATCTTATTGCACACACTGAGGATTAAAATGTAGCGATTCATGAAAAATATTGAATCGGGTTTATATATATATATATATATATATTGTATGAGAGAATGTAAATCAAGAGAAATAGTAAAGAATAGTAATAGAAAATCTTGAAGTAAATTCACTTTTCAACGAAAATTTTTTTTAAGCTTATGAGAAGAAAGAGAATAAGATTCGGCGGCATTTGAGGGAGCCAAAAATAGCAATATATGCCAGGAGGAATTTTTAAAATTCTATATTTTCTGATAATTTAAAGTCCTTTGGATGAAATTATAAAATAAAATGACGTTGGTGAGAGGAAAATTTTCAATGACTATTCTTTAACTTTTTGTTAGGATAAAGCGGAAGAATAATACGCAAATTAAAAGAAAATATAATGATTCATCTCAATATGTTGGGGTTTAATAAGAGGATTCCGAAAATAATAATTTTTTTTCTTGTTATTATAATTTTCTATTAAACACTGTTTTTAAAAAATTTTCTTTCATTTTAATACTTTTTTTTATAAGACTTTTATTGCTATGATTTGAACATGCTTAAAATTAAGCTAGTCAATCTCACAAACAAAGACAACATTTCTTATACTTCAGCATTGCTGAATGAAATTTGCATTTTTAAAGTGTAATAAAGTCGTTCTTTCCATGCGCATGTTTATTTTTGAGAATGCAATTGAAAGCAAGGCGAAAGTATAAGAGAGTTCCTTTTATGCCAATACGTTTGAGCTGTAAAAAATGCCAACTGCGAATAAAATTGTAGATTAAATCTGGATTAATCCTTTCTTTCTTTTATTTCTGAATATTTAGCGATTAAACGAAGGATGCTCAACGATAATGCAATTATATTTCCATAAAAGTAACAAATATTTATAATTTATGGAGAAAATTTGTAAACGGGTGGTTTTTAAAAATCGACTGATTCAACTGATGTACTGATTTTTTTTAATTTAAAGCAACGGACAATGAATTTTGATGAAAAATGATTTTGTGTATTATAATATTTTATACAAAGTAAATTTTACATTAAAAATATTATATTACATATAAAAGGATTTTAATTGCCAGAAGTGTGAGATACATCATCAAATATTACATTATAATTTTGCGTAATATAATATTATATATATATATATATATATATATATATATAAATTTATAAAAAAATGCTTCTGACATCAATGATTTTGAACGATCTAAAGATGTGACGAAAAATAAAAAATGAACAAATCAATAAATCTATACTACACTGCATTCTGAGAATATTGTCGCTAACAAAATTTTTAAAAAATGCTGTCTAACAAAGTAATTATATTTATTTTTAAAATATAAAAAAAGAAAGAGAACAAAAAGAAATATTTACAATTTCACATTTTACTAGAAGAATATATACTGAATTCAAAAGAAAAACACATTAACTTCTGGGAACTTCCAATATAACTGCACAATGTTGCCAACGAAGGCTACTGTTTCTTTATTTTCATTCATTCGACCATCTTTTCCCGTTAGCGAACCTCGTTCTATTGAGTTAAATTGCTTTTGAAATTAGAACTTATTCATCTCATAGAAGCTGCAGCATTTATTTCTTACAATGTGACTTTATGTTGTGAATAGAAATTTTTCTAAAAAAGCTGAAGTATTAGTAGAAAAACTTTAATGGTTTTGTAGTTAACTTAATGTAGTAAACAAATTATGGTAGGAAGTAATAAGACAACTGTGATTAGCTCGAAAGACGCTAATGGAGACATTAGTGTTCCTTTTACTAAACACAGCGTAATTCTTGAGGTGCAATTTCTAGTTTCCCTTACTGACAGCCACCTCTCTTCTGTCCGCAATCAGCATCAGGAACGAAACCTCAGTAAAAATATACGATATCCTATTTATTTTCGTTTGCTTATTTTCTTAGAATTGATTATATAAGGATTCGTAGCATGAAAAATCTTTACGGCATCTCATTTACCGTTTTCCATGAAGAAAATTTTGACTTTAAAGTGCAAAAAAAGAGAGAAAATGTCCATTAAGGCAGAATTATATGCAGTTATACTGTTGAGAATCAAATACCATGTTAAAAGTTTAGTTTTGTCATCTTTCTAATTATAAAGACACTTTCTATTTTGGGAAGATGTATCTATTCAACTAAAGGATACTTGATATACTTGATAGGATACTCATAGGATACTTGAGATGTTAGTTAATGGAGTTACTGTCACTTTTGGATAGAATTATAGTTCTGTGAATTACTTATTTTTTGTTTATTACGTGGAAAAGACGATTATACGATGCATGAGTGGTGACATTCAGTAATCAAAGTTCTGAAGTAAGGGAAACGAGTTTATTATTGAATTACTTTCCATGGGCAATCTCTTACAAAATTGAACCAAATGCCATACACTTCACATTAGATCATAAATATTGCAATTATTAACTTAGCGTAAATACAACATCGATGTTTTAAAAATTTGTAAAAGTGATATATAAAAGTATGAACTATGGAGCTAATTTTATTTTATAACAGACATAAGATTCAATATTTTAATTAGATCCTTTTTTTAACATTTTTGTGCTTTAAAGATTTTATTTACTATATTTATAAATATGAAATTGAACTTTGATATATTAGCACACAACTATTATTTCTCTTGATGAATCATAAAAGAAAATATCTCAACAATTTTATAGAAAACGCATGAATATTTTCTAACCATTGATTAGAAAATGAAATTAAAAGATGAAAACTTCTCACATAGTTTTATACCAATTTTAAAAGTGAAATGCCTAGTGCAGTATATTATTATAGGTAAAATACAAAAGTTATATTTTAAATGTTTGACTGACTAAAGTTAGCAACCTAAATTCCAAATCCTAACTTTTATTTCTTTAAATAGCCGAAATAAAAAATGTTGCATAATAATGCGTCATCAGAATATTAATGGGGACTTTAGATTTATGTACTAATAAAATATTTATATCTAAAGAATCCATTATTTCTAATGTAGTTCCATTATTTCCATGTGAGAATAAAGAAGAAGAAAAACATTAACGACTTCGAATGAGAAATGAAATCTTCCGACTGGTGTTTTATTTTTTGATTCCAAAGCAATTTCTTGAAGAATTCAATATAATGGAATTTGAAATGGGACAAGAGAGATTATTTGCTGATGCATAATTCACACGGATTCCTCTTCATTTCTTATCTGGACTTCGATGCCGGAGGCTGTCTGTTTCTAAAACAGAAATGAGCTAGGTTGTTGTCCGAACAGATAATTCTGATTTTTCTAGATTCCCTCGGAAGATTTCAGATACAAAAGTAATTTATCCTGCTGAATTCTCAAGAAAAAAGCTCAATGCTATTTGAAAGAACTTAAAATGCTAATTGTTTTTCGGCTTTATTTGAGATTAATAGGAAGAATTTTTGACTGTAAAGGCGTTTTCTGATTGATTTTGCTTTTTAAAGAAAACTTTTATTTTTCTATGCATTGGTATAAGATGTTCTGCTACAAAACCATGTTATGCATAATTGTTTATTAATATTATAATAAATATTGATGATGATTAAATGATGGTGATTCATGATTAAATTAAACTGACAGCTGTTAAACATAGGATAGTACAAATTTGATTTATATATATATATATATATATATATATACACTTTGTTATGAGATGTTGTATGATGTTGGAAGTGTATGAAATGTCGATTATAATGTTACATATTTATGAGCATGAAAGCAAACATGTTGTATAAAAATGTATGAAATTTAAAAAGGCATTTACGATTTCGATAAATGAAAACAATATTAATCATTATAAAGAATGAGTGCAAATATCACACAAATATTGTTACAACATTGGAAATTATTTTTCCCGAATACCGGCCGGAAAAGGAAAGGATTGATACATCAAAAAGGTATAAAATTATTAGTTTCATTAAAATAAAATTAATTGCAAAAATATTGATGGTATCTGGAAGATTTTTAGTTATCTTTACTAAAATAATATAATACAGTGCCATTGTTTGAAACTTATTATAATTTTCTCTAATATTTTTTGAAAAATTATTATTTTGTTAAATTTTTCATAAAAATTTCCTAAACTTGGAAGATTTTGTAGCGATTTTTTAAATTTTGGAGTTTTTATAATCTGACAATATTAATTATTATTCAATGATAATAATTATATTTTTATTGACTAAAATATTTTTAAATTATCGATCGGGAAGCAAAAAAATTATTTAATTATGAGGACATACTCTAATTACATGTACTCTAATTATCATTCGAATATTGAAATCTCTATATAAACAATATGCAGAAATCTTTTTGCATTGTAGTATTTTAAAATTTTGACTCATCAAGCATTTATTCAAAACAGGCACATATAGTATAAAATATTTTTTTTCATAAAAAGCAACTCTAATTTAGAATATTTCTTCATAGAAAGCATGTGTGGTGTAGAATATTTGTTCATAGAAAGCATCTTTAGTAGAATATTTCTTCATAGAAAGCATGTGTAGCGTAGAATATTTTTTCATAGAAAGCATGTGTAGTGTAGAATATTTTTTCTGTATAACAAGATGATTTTCATCTCTTTAGAAAGAAAGCTGAATTTGAACCAATTACATCAGAGAAAAAATGTTTAAAAAAAGATGGTAGATTCCACAAAATGTAAGCATCTATCTTCCAATACATAGCTGTATGATTTCAATAAACCTGAAAATAAATTACATTTCCGTTTGTGAGAAGCCGAAAGTGATCAACAGGGCAAAAATTTGTGTTTTATGTAATTTTCAAAAATTGTTTAAAATTCATAAATCAAAACCATGTAATTTTACTTAATACAGCTGATTATTTTAATCAATTAATTATATAATATTCTTGTAGTTTGAAGCAAAAAGTTCTAATTAAGAATGATTCTAATTCTATAGTAAAAGTTTATAAGAAAAAGAAAACCATGTTCTTGGAACATTAAATGGGACTATGTTCAATATGATTTTTTTTAAACGCTCGAAAATAGTTATAATTTTGAAAATTTGCATAAAGAGCAATGCAAAACCCTCTATGAAAATAAAATATATCAGTTAAGTGGCAAAAAAATATTTAAAAATTGGAAAAAAAAGGCGTGTTTTGCTGAATATAGGGATAAAGTAAAAATCTTCTAGCTTAGAGCCTTTCAAGTGATTTGCTTAAAATTTGGCAGATAGCTTAAGAAATATACTCCTGAACTAAAAAATAAACTTTATTTCAATCAATTTTTAAAATATAGTTGTTCAGATAATAGATCATAGTTTAAAGGTTTATCCAATGATTTGCTTAATGTTTTGAAGATAGCTTAAGAAATATATTATCTAGTTCCTAAACTATAAAATGAGCTGTATTTCAATCCATTCTTTAAATAAAGGTGTTTGGCTGATTTTTTTCACGTTGTGAAACACTAAAATGACCATATACTATTTCCAAATGAGTAGAATACCGAAGAACATATTGAGAAATTATACCAAATTTGAACAAAATCTATGAATTAGATTTTAATTTATTAGGTTATTCGTAAGAAAATACTGTCAAAGATAAGAATTTGAGAAAATGGCATCTAAAGATGTGAAATAGCATTAAAATGTATGCAAATATAAAAATCAAAGCTACTTCCCAAAAAAGGGACTTAAAAGCAAAATTCTAATAACTTTAGAAAGAAAATGGTTCAAACATTAAAAATATTATCAGTTAATAATAGTTTGAAATATTTAATATTTAAAAGTTCATTATTTCGCAAGAATTGACTTTTCCGAGTAATCACCTACATCAATGAATAAATATGTTCTTAGAATCAATACCTAAAAAGCTTAAATTCTACTATGATTTGCTTGTAACGTAACCTTTTGTCGCATTTCAATGCATATTAATTCATGAAATCAAAAATTTTATAAATAATCATGGTATGGTTTCTGACTTAAAAAGAAAAACTTCGTATCTATAAATACACAAGAATAGAATCAGCAACTATCTTTTTCTTTTTAAAAATCTGAAACGCTATATTTTTTATTCTTCTTTGTATTTATTTTCGATTGTCCTTTTTGAAGCAACCTAAAAGCCCCAATTTCGTCTCTCACAGATCGAATCCCTAATGCCTTCTTGCAATAAATCCCCAATCCCTAATGCATTTATGGAATGGCGCTGTGGTGGAAAGATTTTTCCGTAAACAAGCAGGTAAAGAAACACTGGGAAATTGACTTTTGAGGCTGAAAAGATTGCGTTGAGAATCTTGTCCTTTTATTTCCAATAATTTAATATCTTTGAAACAAAAGTTCCAAACAAGTTACCAAAACATTGTATTAAATGGCTTTTATTTTTTATCTCGAGAGAGAGCATTTAAAATCAATTGAAATGTGTATCAAAAGAATAAGGCACAAATGGCTTATGTAACTTTAAACTTTTCCAATTTTTTTAAAGTTTGTAAAATGCTAATAAAATTTTACGTATTGTTTTTTACGTATTTTTTTGTATTTATATTGGGTCATGGTCGTAATCTCTGGGGTCTCCAATTACTTTACAGAGAGTTTTATTTCGTTGATCTATAGTAGTCAGCGAGGGAAAATGCGAACAGGTAATCAGGAAAACATGAAATTGGGGTTATTCTTATGTTCAAAAGATTCAGCCGAGAGAATATATGATTTGGTAATGGCTATAAACTTAGGATATCTGAGACAATTTAAAAAAAATGATGGATAAAAGCATTTATGAAACTTAAGAACTAAAATGATTTAAATGTTCATAATTAGAAAGAAAAGTATTATTATTAATTTTTGAAGAAAAGAAACTGTACAATTCATGAAATTTTAAACAATGTACAATGTTAAGAAAAACGGAATAAAATGTAGTGGATATATTTCATTTCAATTGCTTATATACTTTTGAAATTACTTAGAATGTAATACACCATAAGATGAAAATTATTTCAATTTATAACTATTTTCAAATTTTTCATTCATGAATTTTACTGATTTATTTTTATATTTTGAACATAGATGGAATATAAAACAATATTAAATAAAACTATATAAATCTGCGGTATATTATAATGAGTTTTGATATACCCATACTGAATTCCCTTAAATTGTATTTGAGATACAATATTTTCCATCAGTCAATGATAATTAAATATTTATTCATCTGAAAACGCATTTAAAAAAATATTTGCTCATTAATACATATAAAAACATTAAAAACAAATGCGGCTTCAAAGCTCTTTTTACATTATTGGCTGAAATAAACAAATAATCGTTTGGTAAATACAGAATTAACATAATCCTTTCAAACATTATTTTTCAGAATTTTTTGACAAAATTAAAACAAAACATTCACTTCCGGTTTAAAATATCATTAATTTCTGTTTCGTTGTTATCTATTGTGCGCTATAGGAACTACTGAATCTATACTACACTTTATATAGATCAAATGTAAGGACTTAGAATCTACACAATCGAGGCTATATTTTTATATCCGCAAATTTAGTCATAAATAAAATACTCCAATGAAGAATATAAAGTAAACTAATATTTATCTTTAAATCATGCAGTTGTGGAAGAAATCAGAAGACCAATTAATCATTGCATTTAACTAATGCAGATGAATTTAGGCAAAAAATAAGGTAACCAAAATTGATCAGAAAGGATATTAATTATCGTTGGGCCATATAGATAAGGGAAGTCATAAAGATGATAAAGGAGTTCAGAATGTATATTTATTTGGCTTTTGAGTGACACTGATGGTGAGAATAGGAATGGGACGCTTTAAAAAGGCTTATTGGAATGTAAATTTTATTTTTGAATAATTTTAACAGGCGTGGATAATTTTCATTTTTCCATCAATTTTAATTTTATATACAGAAAATGAATTGATATAATAAAATCTTATATAATTTTCAGATTATGTTTTCCTGTCCAATCTTTATTTTCCATTATATAAACAATAGAAACTATGAGTTAGAGTATGGATCATAAAACAACTAAATTTTAATTTTTGTAATGCTTAATGTTTTAACAATTTTAAAATGCATAATGAATTTTAAGATTGAAAATGAATTAGTTTCACGCAACTTAGAATCAGATTCAAGTTATTTCGTTTATGTTTTGAGTCCAAGATATAAATTCACAAATTATGAAAAATAATGAAGAAGATTCTATAAAATAATCATCTTTTTTAAAAAGATGTTTTTATTTCTTCTGTCACATAATCGTTTTGCGAATTCTTTGCTAATATTCCAAAATAAATTTTCAACCGTTGACGCAAACAAAATCCGAAATCTGCGCATAATTACAAATGGTGCAAACTTTTACCACCTCTCAAAAATAAACATTTATAATATAAATTAGGAAGAAAATTCGAAATTCTAGTTCCGTAAGAATTTTCTCTTTCTTAATCCAATCGAACTTTGTTCTGATTTATTTTTATACAGAAGAGACAACTAGGAGATGCATTAAGTGCATTTGCATAGTTTTTATTTAATACTACGACTGAATTATCAAATAAAATATCTTTTCAAAAGTGGAAAGCATCTTATGTATAGATAATGTATGCTTCGATGAATAAACAAATGGACGAATGCCATTAGAACATGTTTCTAAAATCCATATTCATGAAATGCAGGAAAAATTTCATGTGTCAAAATGTAAATTACATGCTTAATAATCTCATGCATAATTTCCTTAATATTCTGAACTAATCCTATTTTGCTTTGAATGCGTTGCTAATGGTATTCTATTATTTATGATACATTCGTATTTCTAATACGCCATCATACACAAAGAGAATAAAAAGTGTAAACGAAAGCAAAGAGGATAATTTAAATACAAGTTACTTTACTTCATTCCTTCATACGCCTCAAGAGAGTTAGATTCAATCCAACTATGCATGGATAAGCTTTGAAATTGTCATGTTATATATCATTACGATTTTAACTCCTATAATATAATTCTCATCAATCAGTAGAAGTCGTTACGCAGATCTTTAATAAGGTATCTTAACGGCAATTTACGTATGAATGAGAATTGATCGATGTTTTAAAAAACGCTGTGCAACCAAAAATCAGAAAGGAGTAATGCATTGTTGTATAAACTGAAGCTCTTAGTTGTTTTCGCATGGTGAAATGATATATGAATTAAAGTTATGCGTCTCAAATTTGGACATGAATTGCAAGGAAGGGATTTTAATGGATCAATCTTCTCTTTCCTCTTTTTCCTCATTTTTTAAAAAATTCTTGACCTGACTCATATCCATTTAGCTTCTCTAAACTGGAGGATTGAAGATCTTGTAATACAATTTATTCTTCTTCAAGATTTCTACGTTTCTGTCGGCTTCTTGGTCTAGGGATAGCGCGTTTTGCCCGTGATCTGGGAGTCTGGGTTCGAATCTTGATTAAAGCAGGGTTTTTCTTCCCCCTTTGCTCTATCTGTGAAGTGTGTGAAAGAACACCTCTGTAGAAAGGCGTTGCGCAAGTGAGAGTGTGAGTGTTATCTTCATGTGAGCTAGAAGTGAGACGTCTGACCGCGGGTGCTGGGGCCCTTGCTCTCAAAAGCTACTGCACCTCCTTTCCATTGTAAAGTGGACACAACATCATCATTTCTATATTTATGTGTAAAAAATTCATTTGCGAGATATGGGTTCAAGAATGAGAATGAAGTTCACCTTTTTTTCTAAAAATAAACATATTGTTACAAATCTATAATATTGTTGGACTTCTTAGCGCAGTAAAGATGTGTTTACTCTCAGCCAGTTATAAACCATCCAGTAAAAGTACGCATGCTCAGAAACTGCACAGTAACAAGAACTTGTCCCATCTTATATGCTATTGTATTGTATTGTCCAATGTATTGTATTGCGAAATCTTTCTTCTGCGCATGCGTGACATACTGGTCTCTCTGAGTGTAAACCCATCTTAAGTTTCTTTCAAAGGAAAAAAAGTTTTAAAAAGATAATAATGGATACTGATTGAATAACAAATACTGAATAAATTTATGGAAAATATTTTTTCCCAATTTCGATCAGCATATTATATTGTTGCTATGAAATTCAAGTTGCTTTAATTGTTTCATGAAGTATTTAATAGCTTGATTTTATTCCATTGTTTCAAGCTAATAAAAAAATTTCTTTTAAATATCTATGTATTTTACAAAACGAATAAAAGAGAAATACGAAAGGCAGCATACAATTTTTAAAAAGTGAATGAATTGCACATTTACATTTTAACACAGCAGTGGTTTCATGAGACTGGCGCCGATTAGAAATGTTCCTGTAGATGATGAACGGAGCAATTGTAAGACTAAAAAAATAAAGTTTTAATATTTGACAATTTGACAAAATTGAGAACATGAAATTACTTCTAAACGATTTTATTGAAATATATAACCATCGCTAATAATTAATTGGTCGCCAACGGCGACTAGTTTTTAATAATGAAAAATTTAATCATTGTTTTATATTATCTTGATATAATTATTAAAACATTCGGCGGAAGCACCACAGTAGCTTCAACCATAGGATTTTAAATCTTTTTTTGCAGAAAAGAAAACACATAGCAATAAAAAAAAGGAAATACGCAGAAATAAAAATCATTCATTTATAGGGAATACAAAAATTTTATCAATAGTTTGGCCTTTTTAATTATAGGGAATATTCTTTTTATTATCAATAATACAAATGACATCGTAGACAAAAATTATTAACAAGTAATGAAGAATAATCGGTATTATAAAAATCAATCAATCCTTTTGGAATAATATTTTCCCTTCAGAGTAACAAAATAAAAATTAAAAATATCTAAATGCATTTTCATTTCGTTTCAAATTATTGCTTGAATAATCAATATGTATTGATTTTCTGAATAGAGCAAAGATATGCGATTTTCCAATTGCAATCTAGTAAGAGATTGCTCTGAAAATATTTCTCCATTGTGTACGTTATCTCAGGAAAAATTCTTTTCTCTTTTCCGCTGTATCACATTTGTTCATACATATACATTCCAGATTATCTCTCATATATTACAGCACCTGCTGTAAGAATTTTCAGTCTGTATTCGTTCCCTAATTGAAATATGTTTGAACTCGTGGCTATTGGAAATCAGTATATAGAGTTTATGATCCAACCTGTCTTTTAGAATAAAAATAATATAAATATAATATCGCTATTTGCGTGATAACATTTTTCAGGAAGAAATTATTCTGAGGATTTAATAAAAGAAAGTTCTAACCAAAGAGAAAAATAAAAACATATCAACTGAAAGAAACGTCTCCGCTCCCATTTAAATCAATCTCGGGTGTGTATTGATTTAGTCTGAATATGATTCGCTCTATTTTTCTTAGTAATAAGAATTTTGAATTCAACTGGGAATTAATCTCATATATTCAAAGTTCTGATTTCGATTGATTTAATTTCAAAGAATGGAAGCGAGTTGCTCTTTCGATTGGAGAAAGATTCTATTTCTGACTTATAGAAAAATTGATTAAAATTTTAATCATTTTACATATCGCAAATGTTTTATTTGATTAAAGAATTAAGAAACAATCTCTTAAATAAATAAAAAAAAATCTCTTAATAAAAATCTCCCTAATCTTTCTCAAAAAGATTAGAGATATTTTTTTAAAAATGTAAGAATTGTTAGGACTTTTTTCTTTCCCTGCAGACGTAATGATTACAATAGAAACAAAGCAATTCCGCTGAATTTCTTTGATTCTGTTCTGAAGTGTACAATTTCTTTTGTTGAACCATAATGGAGCAGTGAAACCTAGTTTTAGAGGTTTCAGTCAACAATTTTCTTCATCTCTACTATTTCGAAAGAACTATTCTTCTGAAAATACCGCAACATTATTTTTCTGTTGGAAAACTTCACCGAACAACTACAATTGCAAATGAACATGAAGTAGAAGAGGCTGTCTGAAGACATCAAATGTCCCTGGAGACCATTTCTACTGTCCAGAACCATTTTGTATTGGAGTGTTTTTTTTCCCCTCCATTTCACTATTACTAAAGCAAGATTTCCAATAACAAATACCATTTCTGTTCTTATTGTGAATTGTCCCCCAATATATTTGTGCTCTCAATTCTTTGTTTTAAGAAATATCAGGGACAAACAAATCATGTTCTTATATTTAATTTTTAACAATATAATTTAAATTTTTTGCCTTCGATTTATGCTATCCATATCTGTTTATTAAAAAAAAAGACGCAGCTAATGTTAAACTTTTCAAATACATTGTGAACTAAAATAACTTGCTTTTGCATAACTGAAATAATTCGCAGTTTATTAAAAACATTGAAATTGGAATCAAATCAATCATAAAATGTTTATACTTTATATTAAGATCATTTATTATTCATTCATCTTAAATAAAGCTCGCTATTGAGAGTCCTAACTTAGTAGGGGAAGTTATATAGTAATCAATGGAATAAATAAGTATCAATAGAATAAGTAAGGTATCAATAGACTAAGTAAGTTTAGAATTTTAAGTTATAGAAATAATTGTTATTTCAGAAATTAAATTCAGTTGAAGTCAGCTGGTTGAAATAAATGTATATAAGTGATATTTATGTTGATAAAACAATTCATCAACGGAATTGAAATTGACGAAATTTACTTTTCTTTATTTCTCCAGAATGAAATTTCAATTTTTCTTTTTGTAGTATATGTATATATAATTGTAGTATATAATATAACATTATATATATATATATATATATATATATATATATATATGTTACAGCCAAAGCCCGAAGTTCGGCTAGTTAGCGAATTGGCTGGCTTGGCTGGCCAATTCGCGAACTAGCCAAGATGTTTGGCCAAAGTCCGAAGTACTTACAATTAATATTGTATATTCTACTTTGGCTGGCCATTTATCCAAGTGGCCAGGAATCCTTGGCCAAAGCCCGATGTGATATCTGTACTTATAAATAAAGCTCAATTTGTGTGTGGGGGGAGCATATTGTGTGTGTTTGGCATATATATATCTTGGAAATTGGAAATGTACACCTTGAAGCTATTCTTTAAATTTTTAATTAGAATTTTAATTAATTAAAAATTAAATGTAATTTCTGCGTTTTGTCGTTATAACTTCAGAAAATATTACAGCACAAAATCGATTTTTGCATCAAATTAAAGCTCAAAATATTCTTTTTTAAATGATACCAATGTTTTAATTTATAAATTATGCTTAGATTTTTAATGAATTTTTAAAGAAATATTTTAACCATATTTTTTAATAATATATTTCGCTCAAAATAAAAATAAAATTTTATCTGCACAAGCACGTCAAATTAAAAAAAAAATTATCTTTTATCAACGTGTTGCCATCAAATTGATAGAAGCTTAAATTAAAAGGTAAATCAACTATTCTTGCAAATTTAATAAATAAGATTGTAATTTTCGACAGGTGTCTGTATAAAATGAAAAAAAAATGAAATAAGATATTTTCTGAAAAGTAAAAGGAAGAAACGTTTTCTATGAGCTTTGACAATACTTATATTACTAATTCAATAAGACAATTTCATTTAAGTCAAACATGGTTTAATATACTTAGAATAATCATTCTAATCAGCGACCATTAGCTAATATGGGGCATACATTTGTTAACAAAATGATCTAAAGGAACTGAATAATTATATTTAATGTAATTTTAGTCAATAAATGCTCCGATGAATTAGTAATTTTAAATTTTTACATAGGTCCTCTGCGCTTTGAATCATATTTAACAAAATATTCTTGAGACACCAATATTTTAAATAAAAATTGTTGAACTCCAAACAACAAAATGATTCATTAAGACTGAATAACTTATTAAATTTGGATATCGCTTTTCTAAAAAAACTGGCGATTTTAGACTACTTCACCGACTGCTTCAATGAAGATACGCTAATCTTCTGCTAATGTTTCTCGACAGTGATTGGCCTGTGAATATAAAAATTTTGATTGTTCTGAAACTGATACATAAAAACTTCATAAATCGGTCAGATTTATCTCAGAAGACAGGGACGTTTATTCATTTATTTAAAAGTTGAAGTGTCAAGAGTATTTCGCAGAATAGGATTCCTTGGTACCAAAAGACTGTGTAAAATTTAAAATTCGTAATTTTTTCATAAGTTTATTTATTGACTGAAATAAAATAAAATATTTTTATTTGCATCATTTAAGTCTTTGGAAAGTAAAAAATTAATTTTACGACGAATCAGAGAAATTTTTGCAGAATAATTCTTTTAGATATTATATAAATTATTCTGCAGTGTACATATAAATTCACTGCCGAACGACTCTGATTTCAATTTTCATATTTGACTTCATACTTCAGTATAAAAAGCTTTTATATTGATTTCAGTTTAACATTTCCACTTTAATTTAAAGTAGAAATTTTATGGATGCTGACAGAACATTAGAGAAAATGATAAGTAGTATAATGAACAAAACTGTTTAATGCGTACATAAAAGTATGACTGAATCATATAAGTACCAAAATATGAAGTTCAAAAATCTTTTGCAGAAAAAGCTACAAAGAGAACAAGTTATATTAATTGAAAATTTTAGCGATCATTAATACTGCGAACCAGTTGGTCGCCAAAGGCGGCTAGTGGTAAATAAATATAATGGCATTTATGTATAAAATATAAATACGGACATGTTGTAATTGAAATTCGGCAGATGGCGCCAACAAAGAAATGTCTTTAAATGATATTAACAGCAAAACTATTTTTATTTATGTTTGTTTTAATTAGTCGTTATATTTGGTATTTGCCTTTGCAAAAATATTTCATATTTTTTGAAGCGATATTTCGGGAGACAATGTGATCTGGTATCTTTAACATTAGGTCCATAGAGCAGAAAAAGAGTAAGGATCACCCTTAAAGATAGTTGAAAATTGAGTAATCAATTTGTTTTTGTATTCATACACGATACACAACGCCTGTGCTCAAGATATAATTTGTTCATTTTGAAAGGAGGAAATCTAATCTTGAAGCTATTACTTTGTTACAGTATATATGTTCATTGAATAATTTCTATTATGGCTTTAATATGAGACTAGAATAACACGAGATTATATTTTTATATATTACAAGCTTATTTTTAACTCAGAGGTGTCACTTATATTTGAACTAGTTTCTGAAGCAATTGTACTTAAAACAAGCAGTAAACAGAAGTATAAACTTTTAAATACTTGATTTTTAATAGTGTGTAAAATAATAGTATGCTCTTGATCATAATAATTTTTAATAGTGTGCTCTTGATTCCTTTCTTCCTACTTTGGCCGATCGTCCCAAGCCACTTCGCAAATCGGCCGACCAAAGCCGAAATGAAGAAAAGATCGGGCATTGGCCCGTAAATTTACAGCTACATTGGTCAGTTCGCGAATTGGCCGATTTCGGGCTTTGGCCGTAACATATATATAATTGTAGTATATAATATATTTGTAGTATATAATATAAAATTGCTGAATCGACTAAACGCCGACACATTCTCACGCTCCACTTGAAGAGATAGAAAAGTGTCCAGTAAGCACATTCTTTTTAAAAGATCCCTATGTTTCCCTTACTTGTGATTGGCATACGTCAGAAATCCCTATCAGAATCTTAATAATATATTAGGACTATGAAGAAATATTTTCGCTATCAAACTATCAAGTTATATAAGACGAGGGATAATTTATTTCGTTCTTTTCCGACTTCCGCTTATGTGCCGTGCTGTGGCGGACGGGTCTTGTCCGCGTCTCTGCTTGTAAATAATTATGCTTTCCCGGAATGGATATTAAAATTAATTAAAAAATTTTAGATGTCTCATTTATGTCTTTTGCTTCAAACAAAATAATATT
>JAPMOR010084161.1:196090-215640 GCA_026543865.1 Argiope aurantia | reverse complement strand
ATATATATATATATATATATATAAAGCCTTATATAGAAAAATTATGATATTTTGTTTCTCATTTTATTATAATTTCCTTATTTGGATTTGGATTACTATCACTGTGTTTTTCAATCCTGTTGAATGGTATTTTGATAAATTTGATAAATGGCATGAATCTTGCAGCTTATATTTCAAAAATATTCCATATTTAAAGAGACATCGATCATAAGAAATGAAATTAACATGTATATTATTTACAATAATAATAACAGTTCATTATAGCATTTTAATGAAAATTTATGAAAAAAAATTACACGAAAGAATATTAAACTAGAAAATTTAAAGAAATTTGATAGTGTATATTCGTTTTTAAAGAGACGTATTTATTAAAAATTCTTATAAAAACTCATCAAATATTTATTATTTATTCAGAATATGGCTTTTGTTTTTAATTTTTTAACTTCCTTAATTTTTCATTTATTGAATTTAATCTGAACCAGAAAAAAATAAGATACATAATTTCCAGGTATTTGTCTTTGTGTAAATATTTTAAATGTGCTAATCAAATGTAAAAATTTCCTTCTAATAAATAATAATTTTATATTAATTTAAGAAAATTAATTTCAGTGTTATTAATAACGAAATAGGAAATTCAAAACATAAAATTTGTTTCCTGAGGGGTGAGGCAATATTTTTAGGATTAATTGTGCATTTAATAGATATAGATATAGAATAGCAATTTTGAAGCTCTATTTATTTCTTATACAAGAAAATAGATTATGAACGTAGCATTATTTACAAATTTATATTCATAGAGTAATTTTGTTTTTAGAAAAATTGCAAAAGCACATTCTTCGATGGGTAATTATTTTAAATACTTCATTTTGTTAGATATTTTATTAATTGGGCCTTCACTTTAATTCTTTATTGATTATGTTTCACTAATATATAAATCAAAATTGCTGGAATAAATACTTCATCCTATTTTGGGTTTTAAATAGTTCCTCAAAAAAGGGTACTTAATTTATAATTCGGTTACTGAAATGCTTTATTTTCCCCCGGATTCTGCAATTAGAATAGATTTTTTTGTCATAAATATTTTACAGTATTTATTTCATTTTAAATATATGTCACTGGTTTTTAACTGTTAAGTACATATTAAACACGAAATATTTTCTTATCAAATGCGTAAGCAAGCAAGCACATTGTGTCCATTATTTAAAAAAAATAATTAAAAAGGAAATTATTACCTTCTCTGATAAGAATGCATGCATTCTTTAAATTGATCTACATTATATAATTAATTAATCTTTAAAAATAAATTAAAAGAGCACTTATGTGCCAATCCGGCTTCTCTTAAATTTAAAATATTTTTCTTTACTTTAAAAAAAATTTTAGAAATTCGCTATAAAATAGATTAAATCAAAAAATGTCAGTATGTTTATATTAATTTAAGAAAGTCAAAATCACAAAATCTATATCAATGTTGTTGCAAAATAATATTTATGAGGGCGTATACAACATTTACTCCATAAGTTATACGAATTGTAATGGGGTGCTATAATGGAATGCAAGAAATTGTAATAAAAATTTGTTATCTTTGAAGATTAATTTTTGAAATTTCAAATTATTGTTGAAAATTGTTTACTTTTGTTTTCTCTGCAATTGCAAAATTGAGTCTATTGCTACTAACATTGAACGCATCAAAATTTCCTTATTCCATTGTCTAATCATCTATGCATGTGATTCTCACTCTTGTTTTTAGTGGTTTGTCAGGAATAAGGACGTACAAAAATATCTAAATATCACAGTCTTGCAAGAACTTCCGTAAGAAATTTTCAAAGCGCTTCTTCGAAAAAATAGTCAATAGCGGTAACATCGCACTTAGAGAAATTAAAATTTGCGATCCACCACTTCCAACAAATGCCAACTGACTTCATCACCACCTGCATGTCGAGAACTTCACCCTAGCTTTGCCACCGACTTGACTCTGCACCTATTTTGCCGAAATTTATTAATGTAAAATCTTTTTCCTCGTTTTTCCCCATGTCTTACTAAGAATTTTCATAATTTAAGTGAATCTTCAATTTTTCTTGCAGAATCACTTATTAAGGAATCTCAATGCCATTCTATTTACTCTGTTCATCTGTTATGTCCGGAAGTTAAGAACCTTGAGTTGTTCAAGCACTTCGTGACACTCCCCTCAAATTAACATTTTTTTATATTACATTATGCATTAAGAATGAAATAATATAATTTTAGATATTAGATGAAATTTAAAATAAGCACCTTTTTCAGTGTTTCTTACATCATGTAAACTTACTACACTGACAGCTACTGAAGAACATGGATGATTATCAAATACCCATTTCGTGACTTGTTTGACAATAAGCTTCAAAATTTTACTTATTAAATTTTTAAAGACATGATAATATATGCATAGATTTTTCCTTATTTCAAATTTCTTGATTTCGCATGAAATTGTTTACATCTATGAAGAAGAGACATTTACATTAAAAAGAGATATTTACATCTATGAAAAAAAGACATTTACATAAAAAAAGAGATATTTACATCTATGAAAAAGAGACATTTATATAAAAAAAGAGATATTTACATCTATGAAAAAGGTGAGGTTTCGAAAATTATGGATTTCTTAAGAAATGAAGTTGAATCGAGGGAAATTTGTGAGTCTATTATCAGTAACCCAAAAAGTTCTGAAACTCAATTTACCTTTTCTCCAAATTATAACAGGCATCAAAAAAATTATTTTAGGCCAAAAATATTTCGTCCGCCGCGGCATTGCATACCAAGATAAAAGATGTTTGTATATTTTGCGATTGCGTAAACGGTCATGATTCAACAATTTGTAAACTTTTGAATATCGAAGAAAAAATAAATAAACTTAAGATTGAGGGTAGATGTTGGAATTGTTTTAAGAAAAATCATATGAGCAGATTCTGTAAATCAGGTATAGTTTGTAAAAAATGTTCTTCAAAATTTCACCATGAATCAGTGTGTAGGAAAAATGATAACCCTCTCAGCAGTGTGAGAAACGTAGCTGGAAGGTAAATTGAAATCGGAAGTAATTCTCATAATTCATCTTCGATATTAAATAAAAATGTGGAGAATATTTCAGAATCGCATAGTAATGTTAATGCGAAAATTAAAGTCTTTTCACAAACTTGTTCAGTCTTTGCTAGTTCGGATAAAAGATCGGTATTAATAAGTGCTATTTTGGATAGCACTTCTCACAAGAGTTTTATCTCGGCTAAATTAGCTAAAGCGTTAAATCTCAAACCAATAAGATACGAAGAGCTTGCTATATATTCTTTTGGTCAAACTACGGCTCATAAAAAACGATATCCGGTTGTATGCTTGAAGCTTGACAATAGGCATGATTGATCAAAATTTTATATGCTCGAAGCTCTTGTAATAGAAATTATTTCTAATTTGAATTTAAATATTCCAGACGACTCTATTTTGAGCGAGTTGAAGACGAAAAACATACAACTTGCCGACTCATTTTACAAGGGGGTTCCGGTGGAAATTCTAGTAGGCAGTGACTCCTTTTGGGAAGTTGTTTATGACCAACGGGAAAGGGTCTGTCAGAACCATAGAGCTGATATAAATGGAGGAAGCTAGTCGCTTTTTTCTAGTCTAAACAAGTGTACGCAACATGAGCCAAGTCAAGTGTGAGAAATATGGCCATTTTTGGCACCATATCGCAAGTTTCCTGAATGCTACGCCAGTGGCCTAACCACTACACTACTCGAGCGCTCGTTCGTATAACTCATTATTAGTATATAAGCTAATTTGAAAGTTTTGAGGTTGACTATTGAGTCTTAATATTTTCATTAATAAACATTCTAAATATATACTATCATTATACAAAATCTCATTCCGAACTCAATTTTAAACCTCGTGCCTTCTCCTTGTTAATATCAGTTTTAATTATTTCGCTTTTGGTTTATAGTATTGGCGGTAGCTTTGCTTCTAACTACCGTGGAAACAAAATTAAATCCTTTTTGGAATCTTAAATGTGTTGATTTAATACAAAATAATAAGGAAATTCGAAATTTTTACGAAAACGGTGATTTTAGGGTATGTGCATATCGCAAGTTATTAATAAAGTTAACATTCAGACAAAATTTTTATCTGTAAAGATAGCATTTCTTTCTTTAATAGTTTATCTTTAGAATATCCACTAGTTTCTTATTAGATCTTAATTAAAATTTATAAAAACATGCAATTGCTGCTAGCACATTTATGAAATTTTACTATATAACATTTTTAATAAAACGTTTTAGTTTCACGATTTCATTCACAATGATGATTTAATATCTTTTACGGTATAATACGATTAGAATGTTTATGGTAAAAAAAAACATATTGGAAATAATAAGGAACTTTATTTGCACTAAAATAAATACACAATTATTAATCGGTTAATAGTGTTACCCTTACCAATTACCTATAGTGTTTTTATGTAAACACTTGTATTGACGAGAAAAAAAATCACGCCAAATTTGCAGCCAAGCACTTGCAACACATTCGAGATTGAAATAAACAATATAACATAAACAAGTAACAAAATATAATGTAATTACATCAGTTTAAATGAAGCTTAATAACAAATTAAATAAATTTAATACAATAACTAAATCAAACTATGAAATGTTATTCAGTTTTAATACCAAAATCACTGAGTGATGGAGGTTACGAAATTTTAAATTGACTTAAAATGATATAAACAGAATATGTTTATTGTACATACCTGTGAAATGATACAGAACTATCCTTAGAAGCTTTTTCTTTGCATCCAATTGCACAGCAACAGTTAACCATGGCTTAAATAAGTTTTAAAATCCAACAGTTAAAAGCGAGAAAAAATCTGCCATTGAAATATAATGGGGAACGGAGAATGCGGTTACAGTGAATACAAATTCTGTCCACAAGTCAAGTGATTTTATCTTGTCCTACACCAAAGTAGGGTTGCACTCCCTCTATTAGTATCTCAGCTTCATGGTCAGAACACCTGGATCATAAATTCAGTCTTCTGGTGGCTGATAGGGGGTGTCGGTAAGAGGAACGATTTGACTGAAAGTTGCGAGAATGTTTGTTTGGTAATGGATTCTTCTTCTATTTTGTTTGAGCTGAATAAATTTTGGGAGATAGAGGAATTTCCTAGCGAAATACGAGGCCTTTCTGAGAAGGATGTTCAATTGATTAAAACTTTCGAAAATAATTTGAAATTTAATGGAGAACCGTATGTTTGTAAATTAATGTGGAAAGATAATATGGGACCTCCAGTTGAATTGGATTCTAATTTTGAAATTGTGGAAAAGCGCTTTAATTCATTGGAAAGGAAATTAAATAAAAATCCCGAAATTGCGGATCAGTACCAAAAAATTGTTAAGGATCAATTAGAATGCGTATTGTCGGGCAATGCGTTTATGAAGACACTCGGACGGGATATTATATGCCTCACAGAGCGATTATCCGGGACGATAAAGCTACGACTCAAGTTCGAATAGTTTATGATTGTAGTAGTAAGGGAGAGGAAAATAAAAAATCTTTGAATGATTCGCTTGAGACGGGAGTTAATCTTAATGCCAATTTATTGGATGTTATTCTTAAATTTCGGGAGAATCAAATTGCGTTTTGCGGAGATTTAGAAAAGGCATTTCTAGTGATAGAGATTGCAGAGGAAGATAGAAAGTATCTGAAATTTTTATGGTTTCCGGAAGATACTGGAGGCTCAAAGCAAGTACTTAATCTTAATCGTCTTCCCTTCGGCTTAACTACATCTCCCTTTGCTTTGGCTTGCGTTTTGAAATTTCATATAGGGAAATTTAGAGATAAATATCCTAAATGTTATGAAATGTTAAATTCTCTCTATGTCAATGACCTGTATTATGGAGCAGATACCGCGCAGGATGCTTATCAGTTAACTTCTTCTGCTATAGATATATTACGCACACGCCGGGTTTAATTTAAGGAAATTAAGAACTAATTGTGTCGAGCTAGATATTCTTTGATTTGAGAATGGATATAAAGAAAATACTGATCATGGACAAGGATCGGGATTCTTAGGATTGAATTGGAATCCAATTGAAGATGAAATTAAGTTGAATTTAAAGGATGTTTGGAATTCCTTGGAATTTGGAATCACCAACGGAGCTTCTAAAAATCATGTACTGAGAGTAATCTCTCAAATTTTCGATCCTTCTGGACTAATCAACCCTTTTGTAATCACAGTTAAAATTCTCATTCAAGAATTATGGAAAGGGGGCCTCGAATGGGATGAACAGCTACCACAGGATTTGGAAGAAAAATGGAACACTTGGTGCTCTGAACTCTCTGCTATAGATAACTTGCGGATTGAACGTAAACTGTTTACGAAATTAAGAAAGGATGACATTTCACTTCACATCTTCTGTGACGTGACATCTTTCTTGACTAAAGCCTATGGGGCTGTGGCGTATTTCCGATACATCACAGAAGAAGGAAGTGCTAAGATGAGCTTTATTATTTCTAAGAGTAAGGTTGTTCCTTTGAAAACTTTAACCCTTTCGAGATTGGAACTGATGACAGCACTCATCGGTGCTCGGTTAGCGAAATACTTGCAGGATACCTTTCCATCTTTAATTAAAAGAGTTCATTTAGGGAGTGTCTCGAAAATTGTTATCCATTAGATGAAGGGATTGGCAAAGGTATGTAAACCCTTTGTGTGTAACACAGTAACTCAGGTGCAGTTACTTACTTCTCCGCTCTGTTGGAACCACTCTATTGGATCGGAAAACCCCGCTGACTTAACTACGAGAGGGGAATCGGCGAAAGCATTTCTCTCAAGTTCTCTTTGGTGGACGGGACCTGGGTGGCTGCCTCGGCCGGTATAGTCGTAGTCTGTGCAGTGTTCGTCAGTTCTCTCTGATTCCATTTGTGGTAAAGAAATATTTTCTGCAGAGCGACGGAGAACTGAAACCGTCAACACAATGGTTGCTACTTCCAATGTTGTTGACTGTATTTCCAGCTGTATTAACATTGATAAATACAGCAATCTTCGCGAACTTTTGCGTGTTACAGCTTACGTGAAAAGGTTTATGAACAATTCTAAACCTCGTTCTTTAAAATTTAGTGGACCTCTTAGTGCTTTCGAACTTCAGGAAGCCTTACATTCTTGGATCAAGGCTACTCAAAATAAATATTTCGGAGCTGAAATTCACCAGATTCTTTCTAAGAGTGTCATCTCCAAGGACTCACACGTGTATAATTTGAGCCCTGAACTCGATGAAAATAATCTACTGCAATTGAAGAGTCGTCTGCAATTTTCTAGTGGTGACGTGAGGGCGAAGCATCCTTGGCTTCTCCCATCCAACGAAAAATTTGTAAAATTACTGATATTGGATGCTCATTTCAAAATGGGCCATTTAGGTGTTGAAGGTACCTTAACTCACTTGCGTGAACAATTCTGCATCATCAAAGGTAGTCAATTTGTAAAAAAGGTACTGAATGGCTATCTCGTATGTAGATGTTTTAAGGTAAAGACTGGAGAACAGGTGGTAGCTCTACTACCTCCTGACCGAATTCTAAAACATTCACCATTTGATGTGTCTGGCGTAGACTTTGCAGGACCTTTTTTTGTGAATGACTCTAATGATAAGTGTTATTTGATACTATTTACTTTTGCTATTGTAAGAGCTGTTCATTTAGAATTAGTTAATAATATGAGTACTGATTCATTTTTATTAGCTTTTAGGAGATTTGTTTCTCGTAGAGGTTTGTGTTATGTAATTTATTCTGATAATACTAAAACATTTAAAAAGGCAAATTCTGAATTAAGCAAATGGTGGAAATATATTAGTAATCCTGAAGTTAAAAATGTATTTGCCTCCAAAGGTATTGTTTGGAAATTTATTGTTGAGAGGAGTTCATGGTGGGGAGGTTTTTGGGAAAGGCAGATACGTACGATTAAAACTTATTTAAAGAAAATTATTGGCAAATCAAGTCTTTCTTTTAAGGAATTAGAAACCATTTTTTTAGAAATTGAAGCTATTGTATATTCTAGGCCTATCACGTATCTGTACAATGATCCTTCCGAACCTTCACCACTCACTCCTTCTCATTTTCTAATTGGGAAAAGATTAGCATCTTTACCTGTTATACAATATAAAAGTGAGGAATTAAATGTAAATAGAGATTCTTTATCAAAAAGGATTAAATATCAACAAACAATTTTGAATCATTTCTGGAATAGGTGGAGAAAGGAATATTTGCTAAATTTGAGATCAGCTTATATCTCTCCACAGGTAAGATTTGTTCATTTAAGGTAAATGATGTCGTTTTAATTAATAATGAGCGTTATCCAAGGAATATGTGGATGATAGGAAGAATTTTGGAGTTGTGTCTAGGACGAGATGTACAAGTTCGTTCTCTTATCATCAAAACTCCCAAGGGGAACATAAAACGCTCAGTTCAACTTGTTTGCAATTTGGAGATAAATCCTTAAATATATATGTTTAGTTAATAATGAAATTGTTTGCATATGGTGTTGAAATTTAATTCATTTAATTTTTCATTAATCGGAAGAATATTTTATATTGTTGCAATGTTATGATTCAAGCATTTCTATTTTTCTCTTGGTTTATGATTATATTTGTAATATGGAAAATGAACTTATGTAAGTTCAGGTGGGGAGTGTTGCGGATTGTACATAGATGGCTCTCCCGCCTGTTGTTACTTCCTGTTTGTAAACATCTACCCCCGTGAACGGGGACTTGCGTGGCAGGCACGGACCCCAGCGGTAATGGAATTTAGGCTGAGCTTTAAACTCTGGTGTTATTGTTAATAAAAAAATATCTAAAGGCACCGAGAGTTGGAATTTCTTCATTAAGCACCGCCATTTACCACAGTTGCAACAACGTAACTAAAACTACAACTGATTATAAAAGTTTCTTCCCTGAACTTCAAGAACAATTCTGGAATGAACTTTTTTTAATCTAAATCCTTTCGAATAAATTATTTTTCATTGTTTACAGAACGCATGAAGCGTTTAAAGAAAAAAAAAGATTGAAATCCTAAGAAGTTTCAATTCTGCCTAAGATGAGACAAGTGCACAAATAGTTTCGGTCTCACGGCTCGAACTCAAGCTGTTACCCGATATCGATTCAACCGATGAAACTATCGAGCTGTGAACGAAGTCAAATCGCGGTGGGAAAAAAGAAAGAAAATTTCTCATTAAGTAGTTTTAGGTCTAAGAAGATTATCTCACTTTGGATACCAGTTCGATTTAACGAAAGAAATTGGTTAATAGAAATGATTCACATTCACTGTAATTTGTGCTTAATATCATAGGTGAAAATAATATAATAAAATGATTATTCGAAATTGAATTTTAATATCGATGAAGAATAAATGAAGATTTCAATGAAGACGCCGATGAAGAATAAATAAATAAAGATTAAAGAATATTGATGTACTGAAAAAATAATATATATATATATATATATATATATATATATTGTTCAGCCTCTATATTTTTGGGGTATCTATTGATAATTCAGAGCTAACCAGTAATGAAATGTATCATTAACATTATATGAAGAATGCCAATACAGAGAATTTTTTTAAAAACAAAAATATATTCACTTTGCAATAATTTATATACTAGAAGTTTATCTCAGTTTCGATACCAGTTCGATTTAACGAAAGAAATCGCTTAAAAGAAACGAATATCATTAATTTTAATCTTGCCTCCTCTCATTCCTGTACTTAATATCACAGGCAAAAATAGAATATTACAATAATTATTCAAAATTGAATTTTAATACCGGTGAAGAATAAATGAATGAATGGAGATTCCGATGAAGGTACCAAGATACCAATGAAGAATAAATGAATGATTGGAGATTTCTACGAAGATACCAATAAAGATACCAATGAAGAATAAATGAATGAAGATTAAAGAATATTAATACAACTGACCAATTCAGAAATTTAACATTATAAGAAGGATGCTAATGTAGCAGAATTTATTTCAAAACTAAAAAAAAATTTCAATTTGTAATAACTGATATATTTGAACTCTCCAAATAATATGAAATTGCAGTATTCGGAGTATGCAAAATAAAATCAAACATATTTGAAAAACTTCAAACTTTAATTTATCAAATTTTCTTCAAAATTATAGCAGAACACATTGTTAGTTAAATGTGAGAATGTTTGAATGTTATTTAATTGTGTATTACTTGTTTTAATTTAATTGTTAAAAATATGAAAATAAAACTTCCTCTAACTAAAAGTTGAATAAACACATTTTCTTCTGTATCCTTAAATGTGTTTTATGGATCATGGAAGTAAGAAAAAATTAACAATAATTCAAAACGATTATTAATTAAAAACAATTTTGATGATTAAAATGAATAACCAATCATTTGGTAATATCAGCGATGATGGAGCTCATGAAGTCATATTTGCAGAAATTTTTGTAAACATTCACGAATCATAGCGGAAGGTGCTTTCCTATTAGTATTGTTACGGATCTGTAATGCTGCTTCCCAGCATAGTTGCTTCCATCATCAGAAACACCGTTTTACAGTCATCTGCATTGGACGGAATCCGGGTGTCGCGTGGGAGGTCCCAGAGCTTGGCGACAAACTTGGCGACCATTTTTGCGCATTGGCGATGAATTTGGCGACTTTGGTGCCAAAATGGATTATACCCGAAACATCGAGAATATTCCCGATCCATCCATTGGGAACCGAGATACGCCTCGAAAGTTCCTGGTTGGTTGAGAGGCTTCTAGCCCCGCCTCCTGAGATTTATAAAAGGAGGCAATCTGCAGCTGTCAGGGTAGAGTAGTTGGAATCGACGGTGAAGAACGAGTCTTCCAGAGATTAGCAGAGAAGCGACGGAGTCAAGCTAGTGCTGAACTAATTTGTTCCCTACTGTCTGCAGTAGAGTCTTGTGCACGTCTCGGCTGAAGATAATTGTTTTCTCTATGCTGTATATAGTTGTCGTCTTTCTGCTGTCCTGTGTGTTTTCCTGTAAATAAACGTCGTTGTGTTTTTTTTCTACTGCCGCCTGCTGATTGAGCGTTCTCCACACCATGTAACTTCCACTATCTAAACGAACCCGGAACAGTATGGTAGGCTAAACAAATTAGTTAACCTACCATTATTAAAGTAGTTTTCGACGAACTGCTTTAAAAAACACCAAAATACACACTAAAAATGTTCGCTGTTGAGAATGTGATTGTTTGTATTGAGGAATCCTCTCGTGAAGATACTTGAAGAAATTTCTGCTGTCTTTGGAGAGAATACAAAGTTTGTGAAACACTTCAGAAAGCAAAGAGTCATAATCTTATTAATCACTCTAAGTTTCTTAATAGGGACTAAATGATACAGAATCTTGCTAGACGCAGTTCCGAATTTTTTAATGGTATTTCTGTGATTTTACCGACACTTGAAGATTAATCTAACTGAAGTCTCTATGAGAGCGATGTTTACAAAGTATTCTCTACTTTCTTCAAATATTTTATACAACTCAAATTATCTTGTTGTTCATACGAAATTGAACAAAAGACTTTTTTGTTTGATTCCGAATGCTTCTTTGACCGAACTTTTATTGCGAAAACAATAATTTTAATCCATGCAATGTAAAACATATTACAAAAAATGTAACTATTTTTTTTCTTATATATTCTTTGATACATTCAACATTTTAGAAATTTGCAACTTAAAATTTCTATTTCATCAAAAAAAATTAAATTTCAGACGATACAATGAATTTAAATATTGAATCTTTCCCGAAAATGAAATAAATTGTAAAAATAACTAATTAAAGTTTTGAAAAGATTTATAGCATGAATTACATTTAAATGTAGTATTCCTCTTACTTTTTGAGGAAAACAGTGTATATTTTCTGCAACAACAATGCTGCATAAAAATGTTGCTGAAAAAGAAAAAAAACTAACATTTGTTTGGGAAAAAACCATGCAATAATAATCTTTTATTCTTAGTATTTCTTTCTGTAAAGCCTAAAATGAAAAATTAAGATATATTTTTTAGAGAAAATTTATTATTTGGATTGGTCCTCTGACATTCTTTATGATTAGCAATGCATGCACTATTTCGGTGTCGTAATGCGTTAACATAAAATAAATTATAATATGAATTCTCTAAATATGTTAATGGAAGAGGGATTTCGGAAATTTTCTACTTGATTCTCTTTGCAAATGCAGTTAACATGTCTCAATTTTATATAGAAGCCGTTAAAAGTTGCTTTCACACACGATTACTGGGATAAAATTAGAATAACGTGTTTCGCAAGAGAAATAATCGGAGCGTAACAGCAACTCAAGCATCCAAAGCTTTCTCTTCGACTCAGCTTTTAACTTTTAAAGTAAATTAACTTCGGAAATTCAGATTTCCTTTTACTTAGTTGGTTGGTAAATTACAGTGAAGAAATTTAATAAAACAATGTAACAGAGTAAGAGAAGTATGCTTATATATTTTGATTTTGTTACTTACTTACAAAATATTTTAAAGGAAAAAAAAAATTTTAACAGCTGAGAAAAAAAATTCAGAGAATAGATTTTCTCTTTATGATGGAGTCAACAAATTTTGAGTACATAAATTGCAAGATTGTTTTAAGTAATTGAGGATTGAAATAAAATAATATTTATTAGTATTTTTAATGAGCATGATAGAAAACAGTATTCTTTTATTTGAAATATTTTCTATATTTTCGTTTTTAATTTATAATCTATGATTACAAATACTATGATATTTTGAAACAGGTTTTGTCAAAATTCCTTCCAGGTGAAAGCCAATAGTATACAAAATGAATATTTAAGCAAATTTTTTGTTAAACTGGTAGTTCAATCAGAAAAGTAAACCACATTAAAAGGTGTTATAAATAAAAAAAATCTGATTATCGAAAATGCATTATTTTATATGATTAGGAAATGAGCCAAAATTGAAACAAAGATTCCTTCACCAAAAATAATAATAATTGAAGTTAAGTAAAAGCTCGTAAAATTAATTATGCTTTACCTCTCTTATGTGAATACGATCAATTAATTATATTTTTTCTAGCTTATGTGAATACGATTAATTAATTATGCTTTTTCTGTTGTCTTTAAAGGATTCGCAGCACCTCGTGACTAACAAATAAATATAATCAATAAAACGTATGCATACAGATATTATTGTCTGTTAGTAGGATAACCATGCACGTTTGAACAAAAAAAATTGTGGCACGCACATTTTAATGTTCAACAAATTGTATGAAAAAAACAGACCTGAGTTAATTTAACTCTATTCCAAATTTATACGCTGCACACGGTTTTCTATTTTTTACTTCAGTGGACTTAACAGGCAAAAGGCCTTCGAACATGTATTTGTGTAATTGATTCTAATCTCGAAGGCTGAACTCTTCTAAAAAGGAATTGCTGCCCTCCTACTAAGAGATATATCTGTAGAAATTATCTGAAAAAAAATTTAACTACTTTGAAACTGTATTCAAAATTCTTATTGTGAAAATATTAAATTAAAATAATTTCATAGACACTTCACATTACTGATTCATTTAGAAGATTTTCATTAAATAATTTCGCTTAAAAAATTCTCTAGAGGGTATTTTTTTATCATATAAGCATTCTGTTTCGACTTTTGTGCGTATAGCCTCGTGCATTTCTGCCTTATTTGTTATCTGCTTTAACCTAAAATTTTCCTTATTATTCCGCAGTCATTGTCTAGTTTAATGACCTTCGATTCCTTGGAATAAAGTATGAAGTATTTTTGATTTGTTCACATATTTTAAATAAAGAGTGTACCAGAACTAACGCAAGATATGAATTTGCTTCCATTCATGTAGTAAATTGTTGGCAATCATATTTTTAAAAAAAACTTTTGACAGCTGATAGTTTAGGGTTAATAAAAATGAAGAACAATGTGTTTAACCAAGATTTGAATTAAACAAAAGACAGTTTTTTTTCTTTAAATTGTTACATTTTTATTGCATTGTAAAGTAAAGGATAGAGTTATGCATGGAATAATATAAAGGGTAAATAGCCTCCACGGCGTTGCTGGTAAATGCGCATTCTTTTGTAGAAATTTTCCATGATCATTTTGCCTAAATGTGACTGAATTTCGTTGATGCAGCGATAAATTTCCTTCTTAAATGCACGCGTCCCTGTGGACTTATTGGCATAGACATTTGACATCATATAATTCCATAAAAAGAAATCCTGTGGTGTTAAATCACATGATCTAGATGACCAATTCTCAAATTTTCGAACTGTGGCAGTCACGCTTTAATTATTCTTGAAATATTGTTGTGTGAACTATTGTTCAACAATGAAAAGTTGTTCTATCGTGTAACGCTCTATTTTTACTAATTCTAAATTCTATCAGTTGACAAATGGTTTTTTAATAGGAATGCCAATACTTTACTGCATGAATGTTTGCAAATTCAAATCTTGCGTTAATTTTGGGACACCCTTTATTTCATATATAAATAAAAATGATATACTATAGCGTGCATTAAGGGAAAGTTAAAGAAAATTATGTTTCCTCACGTCATTTCGTAAATTAATGTAAACGTTTGTACAAATACCGCACATGTTTCCAATCTCACAGGCTTAACAAATCATAAAGCTTGAACAAATTCAGCTTCCTGTGAAATGTATGCTAAAAAATCATTATTTTTGTTTATATTTTCAAGATTAGTTTCCTCCCTTCATTTGTGAAGAAATTTTATCGGATGAAAGCCATTCTCATAATTGTATTACACAGATATATAGGATAAAATATGTTATTCTCATTATTATAAAAAACAGTGCATAATTTTTTTAAGTTTGTGCATATTCACACGTCATACTATTCGGAACTTGAGTTTTTACAGAAAAGCATTGATTTTCCGTTTTCAAAGTAGTTTTTCTGGAATTTTAGGTACTAATACATATGCCGCAATTCTTTTCATATTTTGAAATTTAAGCTCTTTTTTATATGAATTAAAATCATCAATCAATAGTTTTACTTAGATATTCAAATTACTTATATAAAAATAAAAATTAATTCTTGAAATTAGGACTACGATTACGGATTGAGCAAGGAAATGTTCTTTGAGCACTTAAAAAAATAAAACAAAAAAAAAGTTCTTAATCAAGATTATGTCTATTTAAAAAATAGATTGAGGAATATGAAACAAAAGCTACTTATAGAAGCGGGATAGAAACAAATTCTGTAGCACACTATTTAGTTTTCTATTTTCAAATTTTGTCAAGTATGAAAGCATTTATATAAAAATCATTTTTATTTGAGTGTAAACACACAAATCAAGATTATTGTTATTTCATTTCAAATTCATTCGTACAAAATAAAAATCGATTTCAATATCGATTTACATAAAGAAATTACTGTATCTAAACTGTTTATTGAAATTTGTTTTCTCCAAATCAAATTATCAAATGATATTCCTACCTATTTTGCTAAATTTGATTAATGAATTACGATTTAAAGCATTCTCAAGAAAAAAAAATTCAGACGACGTACATATAAATAATTTAATAGTTCAATAAACTTATTTTTAATATCATATAATAAAAAAATAATAAAATAAAAATATTAAATTCAATAAAACTAAACTTACAAGGAATTTTATTTATAGAAACCTTACAATACCTGCAGTTCCTTGAAAAAAATTCCCCTTTGCATATTAGTAATAATGCCGGCAATCATTAATCATTGAGTCCCAACTTCACATGCAATTTTTTAATTACAATTATATTTCAATAAATTTTGGAAATTTAGGTAATTAATAAGGATATCTATAGGATATATGATTCATTTTTTATAAAGATGGCAATTTTTTATTATGTGCCTTCGATTGATCCCTTTCCAAATAACAGTGTCTATTTTGGGAAATTTTTTATCTGTATATTTAGCCTACATATCCTTGTCACATGAATAGCTTACTAAACTGTGAAAAATTTCTATTCAACTTTTCTATTGCTCAAATTAGTGCGCTCAGATAAATTTTTAAAAAAGCATTTTTTTAATTGTTAGTTTTTGTAGGTATTTTACCTCCAATTTTGTTTCCTTTTGTGTTATCACCCTTCTTTCAATATTTCATAATTTGTCGAGAAGTCACTTGACAAAAATTGGAAATTAATGGCCTAAATACTGAAAAACAAAGGTTGAAGTCAAATATCATGTTTATGAGTCACACATAGACTTTGAATTTTATCAAATCTAGCTCTTAAGTTAGGTTGACATATAACTTGCAAATTTCTTCATATAGCATTTTGATGAAAAACTAGTTAAAAATATTCAACAAAGAAAAACTTTTAACCGGGGCAATTAAAATTGTCAGAAAGTTAATTCTTGTTTAGTAATTTCTTATTAAAAAAGGGCTTTCAGAGTAATTATTTTTTTATCAAAAATCATCAGCCTTCTAAAGTTAGATTCTCAATAACAACGGAATATAACATGAGAACTTTTTTTTATATTACTTTCAAATTAATAAAAATAGATTTATAGGGGTAATTTTTACCTACTTCTTAGTAAAATTTTAAATCAATTAAAAAATTTTATGAAGGGAGTTTTCAGTAATGTTTTCATTGTTTTAGTTGCTATATCTCTACTCAAATTATAATAGTATTAAATACAATTTTAGTATGCACATTAAAATTTTTATATAATTAAGATTTAAATCTGAAAATCGACTCGATTATCTTTATAGTCGATACGTGACTAAAACATTATCATAATACGAAGTTTCTGACTAAATCTTCAATTCTCCTTTAATTTTTTCTTTTTAAAAATAAATCAGATTTTTGATTAACCAACATATCGATTGTGTATTTATTGCTATTTTAACAAAATGTATGTGAGTCTGAAAATTTATATTGCTCTTGCATTAAGAATGATATATATCTTTTGTCATATATAGCAGATGATGGTTTTTATTTTCATTAATTTTACTTACGTAATTTATTACCATATTTTTTTTTATTACTTGTTCAAACTATATTATATTATTGAAGGCACTTTTTTTGCGTAAATGGATTCAATTTGCGATTCTTTTATAAATGTCAAACCATAAAGATAATTTTCATTTGTTTAATCTATTCTATATTTTGAATTATTTATTTTATTTGTATTACATTATTCAAGAAAAAGCTATTTATAAATAAAAAGAAACTAATTCGAGAAACGAGAAAATAATATCAAATATGACGAATTAATTTTCAATTCTTCCCAAACTATCTATTGCCATATATGTTGAACGATAATGTTTATTGCCATTAATTTTATTTGATGAAATTGTTCTTCTATTTGTCATTATTTCTTTTCTAGAAAAGCTACATTATTCAAGCTTAAACTTCTAGTATCTGAAAATATTTATATGAGAAATAGAAAATAAAATCAAATATGACAACTTTATTTTTGATTATTTTTTTTCAATAAGGAAACGTGATCAATTTAAATCAGACCTTTAAATTATAAAACGAAAAATATCTGTTTTCCATAAATGCAATCGAAACGAAAATTCTTTCATTTTTCTCCATGTTGGTTGTTTTTAATTTTACCTAGAAATAGAAATTACAATATACTGAAGCCTAATATAAATGTTCTATGCATTTAATTAAAAAATGCAATTTATAGATGAAAGTGAAAAAGTCAGATATATTTTTACGTACAAACAAAGTGCAGATTTGACTATCAAAAATCAAAATATAATTTTCACATTAAAAAATGTTATATTTTCCGTCCATGAATAATAATTGTGCGTACCATACATGAATAACAATTATACATACATACATTTAACAGGTATCACTTCAGCATAACTAATCAAATAGGGACATATTTTATATTTCCCAACTATGATTAAACATTAATGCTTTACCTCAATTAATCTGATATTATTAAAAATCTCAATGAATTGCGAACAAAAAAAATACATTGCATTTATTCAACAATTCCTTTTTCATAAATACGACCCAAATAAAAGCACTTCAGTCTACCATCAAACTAAACTTCTTACCTGAAAATAAACTAAATAATTTCTTGACGAACAAAATCGCTTTAAGTATACAAAATTAATCCTATGTTAACGACGCAAACTAATTAGTTTCTTTTGTGATTTTCAAGAACATAGACACCTGTCTAAACTTTTCTAGAAAACAAGTTCTGGCATAAATGTACTCTCTGTTAGCTAGCTAATGCTTCATACAAAAGAAGATGATTTAACAAATTCTGATATGTGGTAATTTATTCATGCTTTATTGTCCTGAGAATTGTCCTTTATATTTATTCACAATGCAATTAATTGTTCTGCTTGGAAAGTTCTTTGACTATATAATAGCTTTGATTGAAGCGTTATTTTATGAGATTTTAAAAAATAAATGTAAATAAATTTTTCTCATTTTAAAAATAAAATTCTTTTCAACAACTTCTTATTACAGTACTGATAAATAGGAAAAGATTTGGCAAATAAAAGCCTGGAGTGGAAAGAGCGTAGATCTAAATCGTAAATGCTTAGAACTAAAATAAAACTGACACTTTTTATATCATGTTTATACTACATTTTAAAACTTCATTTTCAATGAATGCATAGGATGATTTCTTATATGTCATTAATTCTGAACTAATTTTCATATAAAATATTTGGTGTCTTGATCTTTTAACATTTAGTTTCAAATTTCATTTAAAAAGCAATTAACTTTTCAGTTTTTTTTTTTCATGCGGTTTTCATGTATTTTTTTTCATGCGGTACTATTATCTTTTAATACATTACGTAACATATTGTTATAGATATTACATAAATTAAAACTATCTATAAATACCAGGCAAAAACGAATAGAAACTTTGTCACATACTTTCTTATAAATGTACATACACATAATTAAGTGCATTCAATAGTATCATACAATATTGCAAATAATGTCTAATATCGATATTGTACAGTATTTGTAAGCTTCCCATCAATTGCCTTCACAGCTATTTGCTCTCATAACCGTTGTCGTGGCTAGTAATGATGATAATATATCATACTATAATGTAATGAATGTAAATATGTTCTTCTTACAGTGAAAGTGTTTAAATAATCATATTTCGTCAAATCCAATCTTTTGTTTGCAACTGCTATGAGTGCAAACAGCTACAAGAAAGACTGAGTAGAACACACCAAGTACCTTCAAATACTGCACAACATTGACATTAGACAGTATTTGCAATAATGTATAACACTCTTAATATTGAATAATATAACACCTCACAATACTGCACGCATTACTTCCCTATTAGCACGAAATGCCCAATAATATTTTCGCTATATTTCTAATTCAGTTTGCTATGCTAACTAATTTGCTTTGCATCTGCCCATGAGTTCAATTACATGGCTATGGGTCTTGCGCATCATAGAAATTATAATGGAATTCTCAGTACTATTTTTATTTGTTGAATGAAAAATGAAACAAAAAGTTAAATATATTAAAACAACATTTTAAATATATTAAAACAACATTTTAAATATATTAAAACAACATTTTAAAT
>JAPMOR010084161.1:152232-175222 GCA_026543865.1 Argiope aurantia | reverse complement strand
ACACATAGAGGGAGCATTCAAGAGTATTTTGGTATGTGTTATGTTCACTTATGCTTAGTAGCTCTACCACAACATTTCTTTCTGAAAACCTCCCGAGAAAAAATACATCGTATTTTGTGAATTTCCTCTAAATTTCACTTTCTACAGTTATAACTTAAAAAACTATTAAGACTTTTGAAAAAATCTAAAAGACGAATAAAACTCTGTACGATTACCAATAAAATCATATCCATATCATTACCCTTATGAATTTTAATTTTATATCATTTTTTTGAAACGTTGTTTCTCAAGCAACCATCGGCTAACTTTTTCCCCATTCCCGTCTCCCTCGTATGTAAACAAAGCAGTCGCACACTATCATTTATACATTTTTAATATATTTTAACTATTATACTATCACCATGTCTTAATTCATTCTTTTTAATCTTTTAACTCAACTTAATTATGTTCTCTGAGCTTTTTGATATAACTTACATGTAAATGTTTTGCATAGTTTCGATGTAATGTACCGTTTTTGCTCCCGATCGCCACATCCTAAAAATGGAGGCGCAGGGGACGCTATCGTGTAAACAAAGGAATCCAAGCTTCTCGTTTTTAATCAGACGTAAATTTATTTATATCTTGGTCTCGCGTATACATGCATTTTATATATATGAACTTTCGGAAATTAAGTGTTTTACTCTTTTAACTTAGTTGTTCTTAGTACTTAACCCTCTGAATTTCTTTGCTCTTTGAAATGCAGTTCTTTTAAAATGCAAACGGCCGAAAACATAACCCATAGATGACGAGCATTTCCCTCCCCCTTCTTACGGTCAAGAGTTCATTGCAGCGTGGGGAGAGTACTCGTATCGCCCTACTCCTGTAGTCAAATTACTGCTGAAGAATAAGGGGTTGTATATAAAATTTAATAACACTTTATAGTTTCACCTAAAGATTTTCCAGACGTTCCGCTTTTTTTTTACCACTGTGTTTGATTATAATTTATTAATTACGGAAAGACTCATTTAATGTTGAAATATAGCAATGAAATAGTATATTTGAATGTTCATTAAAACCATTGCTGCATCAGAAAATTTAATCATTCAAAAGTTCTCTCTCTCTATCTCTCTCTTTTTCTTTTCATTCTAAGAGTTATTGATATAAATAACTTATTGTGAGTACTTAAAAATTCTTATAAATTTTCATTATATATTAATTAAATCCCAAAGCAATTGCTTGCATTTATTTATTAGAATATAAAGAGAATATTGTTCTAATGTTGAGAACTGATTAAGATATATGTAGATTCATATCTAAGAAATACCTTCATTAACAATGTAAATTTTCAATAATTACTAAAATTTATTAATTTAAAAAGACAGAATAGAAACACAGGTCAAATGTTATTTTATGGAAATAATATTACTTTTCTGATTGTTATATTCCCATTAATATTTTGCAGGTATACTGCCAAAATTATCCAAATCAAAACCTCTCCTTTCCCTTCAAAACGAATCTGCATACCCACAATAGCTGTTAAATAATAAACTATGCATACTACGAAAAAATGTCCTATTTTATGAATACAGCAATCAAACTCCGAATTTCTAACCAAAAAGAACATTTGCTAGCATTTTTTTAATTATGTTCTATGATTTAAGCAATGCACAAAATATATAATACCAGCCAATTTTCAAACGATTTGCAGAATTCTTCAAGGAAGGAATATTTAATTTTTTTATTTTATAATTAAAACTATTTCAAGAGTTGATATGAGGGAGATTGAGCTTTGAAAAATAATTAATACTATTTCAAATATAGTTTTCTGAAACAATAAGCATTTTAATTCATTTTTTTTAATTTACTATTTTTACATACTTTCCGATATTTTTTAAATTATGGATTGGGCCTGAAAGTTGGTCAAATTTCGTAATGGAAAGAATCTTATTTACTATTAAATTTGATATTCATTCAATAATCTATCCTGATTTATCTATCTTCGGAAACTTCAATATCATCTTCGTTAACAAAATCATTTTCTAACGAAGTAGAAATATTTTCTTCTTGAAAAGAGTTTGAAGTGTCAAATCCATCTCCTTCCTCATCACTTATATCAAATCAGATTTATCTGAATCTTCACAGATTATTTTAGTAATTTCTTTTTGAGTTAAGACTTTCCGATTACCCGGCATTTTAGCAAGAGATTTTAGTGGCTGGCGAGCAGAAAGCGTACTGTAAATTAAACATCTGCCCTCAAACACTTTCTGGAGACACCAATCAACACTGACAGCGGGAACGGAAGCCTCGACTGTTACAAAGACAAAATAACCCCGCACCGTTTTACGACCCTGCTGTGAAAAGGGGAAGAAAATTAACTGGTGGCATTTCGGCCCCTCGACCGTTCTGTGGATGTCTGAATGTACAGCCTTCTCGGCCGCATTGGGAGTCAGAGGGTCAAGTTTGGTTTCCTTCTCTCCCCTTTGTTTTCATTGTTATTCTTTTTTTAACTTTCGGATCCGTGAGATGGCGAAGCAGGCAGTAACTTTCCTTTCCCCTACTCCTCATGCGAGCGTCGGTTTAACCCTTTGGATACTTAATTCGGTTTACCTGAAACACGCCTGTTCAAGCAGGTTGCAGTCTTCGTTTTATATATTGTAAAGTTTACTCATAGAAATTATTTCGAGGCTGTAAACGCATCAATACTCTTGTCTTCTCTTTTGCAACCCTCTTTTCAAATAATAAGCGCGTGACTTTTATTTTATTGTTTTCCCTCGACGCATTCTCAATATATCAAAAATATTTTAAGTCCAGGTTACTTAATCAAAGGGTTATTTTTATTAACCAATAACAATCTCCTATCATAATCTTTACTAATCTCTTATACATCATTATAAGTAATATTCCAGTAGCTCGACCTTGTTACATTCTCAAAATTTTCCTGTACCCCTTAAGTCCGGGTTACCCAAATTAATTTACGGACAGGTTATGGCTGTTTCCTCAAATACCCCTACTTCTCTCCTTCTGACTGGTACCCACCTCCAAAAATCATACCTGCCCATGCAAGTCATCCATGCTAAAAATTTGAATTATTAGCATTTTAAAGTTCTAAAAAAACATTCTTTTCCCCAAAAAGTTCTAATTGCAAAACGGAGGCCGGGATATGGATAAATAAATAAATAAATAAAAGTCTGAGTGCGGAGCCAACACATGAGCAAACCGTTCTCAAATGTCCGGCGACATGAACAATTTAGTATAAACTCATTCCTTTGATCTAATTTTTGTATGCTCCAAGACATTTGTAGGATCCTGCAAAAATTGTAACACCACATTTGAGCTACCGTGTCTTAAATCTCTCCAAAAAAAGGAGGGGAATATACCTTTATCGCTTTCCCTTACACTCATTTTTATATATAAAAAAAATCCTAGATTATTCAGAATACACAATTGAGACTTCTTTAGCACACTTCTGCCAGAGTTGAGGGCCTCTGCCCCGGCTGTTTCTACTCTCTGTAAATCTTCGACTTTTCTACAGTTTATATATATATATATATATATATATATATATATATATATATATATATATATATATATATATATATACATACATACATTTTACAAGAACTTTTCATTTAATTGGGGAAAAAGCTGCAATTATGACAGACAAAATTTCTGTCCGTACCAATGTCGGGGATCCCAGCCCTATTGAGAATAACCCAACTAACTCACAATCGGCTAATAAACCCATAACTGAAAACTGCACGAATGGACCAATCGAAGCAGTACGAAATACTGCAGTATACAAAAGAGACTTTCTTTTCGCTGAACTCTCCGAACTTTTGATGGGAAAAAAAGCAAATCATAAGTTTAGGCTAAATGATAATGAAAGGGTAAAGGCCTTTGCCCTTCTCAGTGATCTGCGAAATCTTCTAAGAGAAAAGGAGGAAAAAGATGCTGAAGAAGAGTCCATAGCAAAAGAAAAAACGAAACCAGCAAAAACATACGCTGAGGCCACGGCCACCAAACAAGCCCACACAGTACTGTTGCTTCCCAAAGAGAACATCAAAGAAAATGTTAAAAAGCTGGTTGAAGAAAACATACAACCAACGAAAGAAAAAATGGCCATCAATGCAGTTAGGCCTCTTAGGAACAAGGGGATCGCAGTCGATTGCTCGGATGAAGAAGGAGCGCAGAAATTAATCCAGATGATCCAGGGAAACCAGAGGCTAGCTGAAACAATCGAATGCAAAAAACCATCGACCAGGCACCCTAGATGCATCGTATATGATATCCCAAATGAGATCGCAGATGTAGAGGTATTGGAAGTACTGGAACTCACCATCGGAGCTCCCAAAGATTCTCTGAAGCCGAGCTTTAGAATCAAGGGAAGAGGGGACTGCAGTCACCTGGTAATCTCAGGAAAGCCGGAGTATATCAAGTCTTTACTTAACCAGAAGAAGGTTCTCATAAATTGGAAAACACACTCCATTAAAGAACACTTCAGCGTTCGTAGGTGCTTTAAGTGCCAACGCTATGGACACATCCAGACAAAATGTTTGTCATCGAAGCATTACTGTGCTCATTGTGGCCATGAGCATCAAACTAAGTACTGCAGAAACAACTTGGAATCATGCATTAACTGCCATGAAGAAAATACGCAGAAAGGTGCACGGTTCAACATCGACCATTCGGCCTCACACAATAGATGTCCCACATATTTGAAAGAAATAGCAAGGTACCGAATAACCCTACAGTATGAATAACAATTGTTCCAACTCAAGCTCTACGCCATTTACATCACAACAACCGTTTCTTCACTCCTTCACCGGTTTCAACTGGCCTTCTAAATCTTCATCCTACCTTGGTCTAACCATCCTTCAAATCAACTTAGCAAAATCAAAAACAGCCACTTCAATCCTGTCTAAATCGGCCATGGTCCATCTTCCAGATATAATACTAGTTCAAGAACCTTACATAAATGAGGGAAAAATCCCAGGAATTCCATCTTCATGGAATCAATGGCTTTCCAACAACCAAAAAGCAGGTATAATCGCCCTTCCTACCTGCCGAAGCCCAATTTTTCTTCATTCTACGGATAACTCCACAGCAATTAAAATACAAATGGATAAAGACCCACTGACAATAATTTCCTCCTATTCATCGCCACATTCAAACATTTCATAAACTTTACAAGACCTTGATGTTCTTCTCAAGAGCATCGGAACGGAAATGGCTCTCATCGGGGCAGACCTTAATGCTCACAGTAAAATCTGAGGATACAGAGATGAAAATGCCAGAGGATCTTTAGTGGAAGATCTCATCGCAGCAAATAATTTGTTTCTCCTAAACGATAAAAATTCTCCCCCTACTTTTGAAACTAACAATGGAAAAGGCTGGCCAGACCTTTCAATCGTCAAAGGAGCATACCTCGCCTCAATCTGTAATTGGGAAGTGCTCGGCGATTACTCACTAAGTGACCATAAATATATCAAAATTCACATCTCCTCTCAACGCAAAGGCTCGAGCTATTACCGTTTTAAAACAGCATAGGGCGGTCACAGTAAAATGATTCAGCAACTCAGCACAAAAATCTCAGAGCTTCTCAACTCAATAGCCTCCTCTCGGAATCATGAAGATCTCTCGGCAGTCACATTTAATTTACAACTTGAAATCTTCAAGGTATGCAAAACAACTTACAAGGTAAAAAAAGTCAAGACTAAACATAGCATCAACTGGTGGACCCAGGAGCTCGAAATCAAGAAAAAGGAACTCAGGGCATTAAGAAGAAGAGTACAACACTCTCAAGGGTCTCTCAAGCAACATTTTAAAGAAATAGAATCAAAGAAAAGAAAGGAATTCAAAAAGGCCACCAAAAAAGCAAAACGGTCCTCCTTCCATAATCTTTGCACCGATTCAACAAACCCATACGGTATACCATATAAAGCATGTATCAAAAACGCCCAACCCCCTTCAGAACTCTTCAAGCTCTTGGGGAACTCCAACGTAGGGGAAGCTAACACATTCGCCCAATAAATTCTCAAGGCTCTTTACCCTCCAGCCCAAGATACTGCACTTCCCGAAATCCCTAATAGTCCTTTCATTCCGGAACCACCATTTTCAAAAAACGAAATAAAACAAATCCTTCGTAAAGCCCCGCCTAAAACGGCACCAGGTTTTAACTCCATAGACAATATAATTTTGAAAGAAATTAACAAGAACTTCCTGGATATTCTCCCTACCCTCTTCAATAAGTGCCTCCAACTGCAATGCTTCCCTACTCCACTCAAAAAAGGAATGATAATACTGTTTCACAAGAAGGGTAAGAACAAAACAGACGTTAGTTCTTATCGTCCCATCTCTCTTCTTCCCACCATTGGCAAAACCCTCGAGAAACTCCTATTGCAGAGACTTAATCATCACCTCAGAATAAATGACTTACTCCATCCAAACCAATTTGGTTTTAGGGACGGAAAATCCACAGACCACGCAATACAGCAATTAACGGAAAAAATTCATAATTTCAAACAGCAAAACGAACACATTCTGGTAATTTCTTTATACATCCAAAGAGCTTTCGATAATCTGGAATTCTCTTCCATCCGCAATAGCCTCGATAAACTTAAATTCAATTCAAAAACTACAAAAACACTTAAGGATGTCCTAGAAAATAGAGAAGTCCTTCTTCAAACATCTCAAGGCACTGCCGCCTGGTCACAGCAGAAAGGCTGCGCGCAAGGATCCTGTTCTGGACCAGTTTTTTGGAATCTTGTCACAAACGAAATTCTTTCTGAAAAATGGCCACCTAACATTCACCTCCAGGCATTCGCAGATGACTTTGTTTTTGTAGTAGCTGAATCAACAAGAGCAAAATTGAAATCAGCCGCCCAGGATGCTCTCTCAATCTTCAAGTGCTGGACCGACAAGCATCACCTTCAAATCTCCGTAGAAAAATCATGTAATATCTTGATAAGCAAATTAGTCAACGGGCCAACAATTAAATGAAATAACGTAACAATAAAAAGGCAACAATCTTTAAAATATCTCGGTGTTACCATTGACAATAAGCTTAACTGGATTCCTCACCTCCTTAACACCAAAACGAAGGCGACTCTCTTATACCAAAATCTCAGCAGAATTGCTGGCTCCACATGGGGTCTGAAAGAAGAATTCAGGCGTCATCTCTACTTCACCGTTGCCGAGAGAATGATCTTACATGGAGCATCAGCTTGGGCCTATCCTCTCTCATCCCGACAACAAAGAATCCTAATATCAATACAGAGAAAATTTCTCCTGAGTATTTCTGGAGCATTCCGTACAACATCCACGGCAGCACTGCAAGTTATCGAAGGAATTCTTCCACTTCACATCAAAGCGCAAGCAGAAGCAACCTATATAAGAGTAAGTCTTCTTCAATTACCTAGACATTTTCAGAATATAACATTCCATCCTGAGAACTTCGAGATGAAATGCTCTCACACAAAAATCTTCCCCTCAAACTTTCTTCTTGAGGACATAATTTCCCTCAAAAAGGAATTCCAACCTACAAACAAGACGGATATTTTTACAGATGGATCCAAAATCGAGGAAAAAACCGGCTTTGCCTACTGCGTATTCCAAAAGGAACAAATCACTCATCAGTGGCTCGGCAAACTGAACGAAAAGAATTCTGTCTTTCAAGCAGAGCTACTGGCCATTAAGGAAGCATGCAAATGGGCTAGCAAATACGATCATAACGCTAAAATATGGAGTGATAGCGAATCCAGCTTAAAAGCGATCAGTTCATTCTCCACCTCAAGCCCAATTGTTCAGGAAATACAAGCCATTCTGCTCCACCAACCTTCTATCAAGTTAGGATGGGTGAAAGCACATGTAGGCCACAACGGAAACGAGGCTGCAGATTCCCTAGCCAAACAGGCTATTTCTGCAGGTACGCCCGTTCAATACCCAGCTCCTAGAAGCCATCTGAAAAGTATTGTAAATGAATTGAGCCTACAGCGATGGCAAGAAGAATGGGACAATGGCTCAACTGGCAGAAACATCCATCAAATAATCTCAAAAGTGTCCTTTTACCCATCATCTTGGAATAGGCTTGATATTATCTTTGCAACTGGCCATGGCCCTTTCCCTTCATATTTCAAGAGATTCCATATTAAAGGAACTGATCAATGCGGCTGCGGCGAAGTAGGCGATCCCCTTCATTATGCCACTAGCTGCCCTCTCACCACATCTTATCATCTCAAGAAACCCACCCACGACCTAGAAAATATCTGGTGGACCAACGTCATGAGAAACAAGATGTCCAAGGTTAAAATTAGAAATCTTGTGCGGTTCCTACAAGAGAACGAGGAATTGATTTCTCCAGACCCAAGCCCAGTATAAATTTTCGTTTCATTTCTCAACCAAGCTCTTTTCCAGAATATATTTACTTCAATAGATTTCATTTACTCATGCTCCCCACCGAACACCTCTTTCATCATTATAATATTTTATAGTTACTTTTTATGTGTATTGGTGTTTTTTTATGTCTTTTTATGTGTTTTTTGTCTTTTTATGTGTTTTTTGTCTTTTTATGTGTTTTTTGTCTTTTTATGTGTATTTCTTTTACCTTAATAAATACTCCCACGTATATCCTTTCAACCGACAGGGAATCCTAGAGATTCCAAGTTCGGGGATATTCTGTGGCGAAAGAAAGAAAGAAATCTGTTACCAAGATGTCAGTGGACTCCATAAGAGGTAATTTCTTGGTCTAAAATAAAGAAATTTGAAGATTTCATAAATCTATTATCAGTTATATCGGTCAAATAGTTATCAGGTAGAAGAATTGAGCTGTTTTATTGAAATGTTAGTGTGCCAAGAATATTTTGTTGAATATGTCTGATAGAAATACAATGTTTCATAAAAATTTATATTGCGTAATTTTTCCAAACGTGTATCCATGTAATTATTTATGCCATTCAAATCATTTTTCCAATTGTAAATGTACGCGACCTAAAGGTATAAAAATTAGCAGTTGGGACACCAATAGATTAGACATCATATGTATATTATTTATTTATTAATAAGATGAAAACCAACACAAATTCAGTTTATAATATACAATTTTATAGTACAAGGGGTGTTCAAATGAAAAGGTACGAAACTACACTGTAGGTCTAAATGAAGATTTGATTCAAAGTATACACCATAGGCCTGAGCACAACCATCCCACTGATTAACAAGCCGAAGGATTCCTTGTTTCCATAATTCCTGTGGTCGTAAAGTCATCCAGTCCTTCACAGCGTCCCTGAGTTCGCCGTCCGAGTTAAAGCGCATTCGTTACTTCAATTCCTTGAGCCCAGAAGAAATATTAACTCCGATGTGTACTGTGAGACACACCGAATACTACGCAGGTCCATCAAGAAAAAAAGACCGAGACTACTCATGGAGGGTGTGGTTCTTCTCCATGATAACGCGCGTCCACACATCTCCAGGGTCACACACTCGCAACTGGTCAAGTTCAAGTGGGAGCAGCTCGTCCATCAGTCCTACATCCCAGACATGTCGCCTTGCGATGTTTGGTATCCTGAAAAAGCATCTGGAAGCGAAGCACTTCAACTCAGACGGCGAACTCAAGGAGCTGTGAAGGACTGATTCTCGTCACGGCCACAGGAATTCTGGGAACAAGGAATCATTTGGCTCGTTATTCAGTGGGATCGTTGTGCTCAGGCCTATGGCGTATGAATAAAGTCTTCATTTACACCCACAGTGTCGTTTCATACCTTTTCACTTGATCACCCCCTTGTATATAATATTCAGTTTATACATACAATTACAATATAATATACAAGTTTATTCATCGAGTTTGTAAATTTCAGAAATGAAGCAAAATAAGGTGAATTTGAAGGGGTTTTTTTTTTTTAATTTAACAAACATCTGTGATTTCATTTCATAAGTTTTAGATTTTAACTCAGACATATGTAGTAATAGGGCAAACATTTATGGATTAATCAAAATTATTCAAAACAATCAAAGAAAAATATCCTTTGCACCATTGACATATTTAAATAAAGACATAATTTGTTTTCAGATTCATAGCAAAAAAGAATTCTTATAATCTTAGATAATCAACAAATCGAGATAATCTGATTCAGAAAAGGGCATAATTTAATAAATAATGCTATGCATGCTCCGCTTTCAAACATTTAATTACACAATGAAAGATCACTTTTGTTATGAATATACTAGCCTATAAGAAATTTATGGCCTCGAACAAACTAGTTCTAAAGCAAACAGTCAGGCATGTAGAATGAACCCAAATGAATCCCAGGATCAACGATTAACTTATAGTCGTAATTAAGTTCTATGCAGAGTACATTTTTCCACATTTTTATTAACCTATAAAATTGATATAATTATTGGAGCAATAATATTGACGCTCGTGATCGATGTGGTCTGCTTCGTTATGAATAGGGAAATGAGAAGTGTTTAACTATCCAACTAAAAAAGGTAAATGTAAAAAAAGTTTAACATTGAATTGAATTCAAAAATAAACATTGTGGAGAGGGGGTGCCAGCTCAGGTGTCGTCCTCGTCATCTGACCGCGGTTCAAAATTAAAAGTTCCGTCCCAAAATAGCCCAAGTGTTGCTTCAAACGGGACGTTAATACAACTAAACCAAACCAAATCAAAAATAAACATTTTTTTATTATTTTTGAATTCAATTCAATGTTTAATTTCTTCGATTACTTCACATACGACTTCAAAAAAAATAATAAAAATTTAAGATTTATTTCAAGTAAATGATAATAAATTTTAGAAATAGTAATAAAATATGTCACTAATAGTGTAAAAATGATGACACATATTATGTAATTCAATAATTGAAGAGGGTAAAAAGGACTATTATCTCTCTAATTTTGCCTCTTCATTCCGTTGAAACATCCCACAGTAAAATTTCCTCCCTAAATTTTTTTAAAGTGAAAAAGAAACACTTCAGAACAATGTTATAACTATTTTTTTTAACTTTTTCAAATATTAAACTGTAGCTTTATTATTGATGATATTATATAAATTAGACGAGAATAATATTTTATAATTGTTTCTTTAGTTTTCGAAAATTTTACACTTTATATAATAAACCAATCTTTTTGAATGTTGGGCAAGATTATTATTATTATTTTTAACTTAATAAATGCACAATTTCCAAAATGTAAAGCAAATAATTAAAGAAAATATCAGAGGATTATACCATATATATAAAAAAAGTAACGATATATGCGTATTAATGTTTTATCTTTTTTCAATGAAAGAAAGCCGTATACTTGATAAAATACGGTGCCTAAGCTTTATTCAAAGAGCCACCATAGGAAAAGTTTGTTATTCCCATTTGAAATCCAAGTCCAGCCACAATTCTTGTTGTTTGTTTCTCCAGGCCTGTTTGCTCATTGCTTCTATTTCGATTTATTTGATGCCCGTGATCGATACGGTCTGCCGCTCTGCGAATTGGGGGTGCTGGAAGTATTCACGTGTCCCACTAAAGAAAAACAAGTATAGTGAGAATCTGAGAACACTTCTCCAATTCATTATTAAGGGTCGGTGCTTTGTATTACTAGATCTTTGTTCGGAATAGAATAATCAGTTTGAAACTATTTTACTGATTCTTGTGTTTTTACAATATCCTCATCTCCATATTGATTAGTGCTAAAAACCACATTAATTAACCCTTTATAGTTCCCTGGTATGTATTCTTACCACCTGTAAAAGATTATTTTAGGAGCGCTGAAAAAAGTATTTTAAAATTATAAATAGGATAATCAGATGAGTAAAATTCGATTGATTCGATATTTAAGTTCAAAAGTGATAAATATACTTCCTACTACCCATTCATGTAAGGGTTTTCGTAGCTACAATAAGTTCCGGCGTTTGTTGTTAAATTTTAACTCCTGAAAAAGTTTTCTGACATGAATCAACAATGTGTTGTGTGTGTTTTTTTTTTTTTTTTTTTTTAATGAAAACCAAAATTGGAATTCGGAATCTTCCTGTTATTGATTTTATGCATATCTTGGATTCATTTTTGATGTATTGATTGTTTGAATACTATAGTTTATGACATTATAGTTTATTCTTATTGCAAAACATGGTTGAGACGTTTTCATAAAATTGCATCAGATTTCAACAAATTATTTCTATATAATGTAGCATTCCGCCCAGCCAGCCTAATAAATGCAAATTGAACTTAATGTAAGACATTACTGAATTTGAATTCCATGATTTTTAAGTAAAAAAACTATGTAAAGTTGTTTTAAAATACCTAAAATTAAGTGGTAAGTATACTTACCACTCAATTCGATGATATTTTTAGCCTTAGTGTTCAGTGGTAAATATGTGCACCACTCTTAATTTTCCATGAACGATCTCTGGTAAGTGTATATGTTATCCATTATTTCATAAATTAAATAGCAAATCAAGGAATTTTGGTGTTATAGTATTTACATCATCAGCTTATCTTGATATAAACCTAAAAGATTTTATTTGTCAATGTCCCGAAATTGTGCCTTATAAAAGGTTAAGAAGCAATAACGAAATATCTTGCAGCTTCACGGATCAGAAATCTGGCATCACATTAAATTTTGATTTCAAACTTTTCAAACGAACTACACAAATTGTGTTTGATATGAATTTATTCTAAATACAAGGGTAATAAATAAGCTAAAATTTATTTTTTGAAAAATATGTAAATGAAACTCGAAATTAAATAAAGATTATGTTCCTCAATGTGAACTGGAGTTTGAATAAAGACTGTACTCAACTTCCAGTTCAAACAATTCCCAACACAGGAATCAAATTTAAAGAATCTTCGACCATTTCTCAGTTTTGTGATACATTTAGTCCAATAGATCACACACTCTAGCAATTCATGTGTGGAAAAAAAAAATGTTTCTGAGCGGCTGGGAATTGATACATCATATATTGCGTTCCTGTTCAGTGGAAATGCTAATTAATTGTATTTCAGACTAGAAGATTAATATCTCCTTGGCCCAACATAGATCCATTTTGTATAGAGATCGTCTGATTAATTTTGTCTCCTACACTTACTTTCAATTAGAGAAAAAGAATAACTCCCAGTGCTTACTACTTCCGATTTATTTATCTATCGGTGGAAGAAGGAGAAATAATACTATGTCAATCGAACTTCGTTTGTAGGGCTATGATATTACAAATTATACAGATACTAGCTCAGTAGTTTTGCCCGGAATCATCTATGTTTCTTGTAAGATCAAGAAAAGTTTTGACTAACCTATTTTTATTGTAATAAAGTAACTATATCTATATTATGATGAAAAACAGCTTATTTTTATTTTAACGACCTGAAAAATCTATTATAGGAATAGCTATCAGGTTTTAAATTCTCTTACAAATTTAAAATGCTATTTCCTGACAAAATTGTTCAGCATCAGTTAATATTCTGCTAAATCTTCGCCCCCTAAGTCGATTTGAACCATTCTTAAATATACTTAATTTTTCCCTTAAAAATAATTATTTCTCCTTGTCTGATTCTCATTAAGAGAAATAAAGACAAAAATATGATATTCATGGAAATAATTTTTTTTTCTTTGTTAGAATAATCAATGTAAGGATTTAAAAATAAAAAAGGAAGATCAAAAATAATTATTCACACATAAAAAATGAAAAGAAAATGAATGCTAGAGCAATAAATTGACGTTTCCATAATTTGCAACATCACGGTGAGGACTTAAATATTATTTAATTTTCTTATGTGCACTTTCTTATCAATCAGTCAATGAAAGAGTTATAACAATTTCAGACTAGTATTACAGCAAGACCAATAGAAATTCCTGATCATAGCAACTGATACATATATAAAGAAAGATATAGATATATATGATTATTTTCTTATACATATATAATTATGGACAGATAGTTGGAAAAAAAAAGAGTACTAGTAATTTAATTATTGTAATCGTTGCTGCAGCTGTAACTGTAAGGAAACATTCACATCTTCATGATTTCTTTGCAGAAATTTATTACTATTATTATTATTTATTATTTGTTTATTACCAAATATCTGTCCAGTTGCTTCTTTTGATTTCTTTTTTCACAGATAATCAATAATCATTATTTTGAAGATAAAATATGCTAATTTCCATTGGTAAACAGTGTGAAATTTCTACACCTGTATGATATATTAATGATGTGTGATATTCCTAACGCATTAAATACACTTGTTAAAGTATATAAAACACTATTTCTATAAAACCTTCTACATTTCTTCTATTTGTAGGTTTTCTTGTATTAAAGGTATGGCTAAACGCCTAGAACATTTGAGTTGCAAAAATATTTATAAGATTTTTAACTGCTATCTTACAAATGAAATATTTGCAATGGGCATTTCCTTTCAGTAATCTGATCCGGATGGTTAAGGCCCCTCAAAATTTGAACTGGTGAGCACATTTTCACTCTACCACTAGTGGATCTAGCTCCCATCCTTCATAGAAATATATGATCCTTAATCGAATTGAGGGTAATTTGTACCCACATCATTATTGTATTTACCAGGGAAAGGGAAACCAACTAATATATTGGAAGGTTATCACCCCCATATTCTTGGTGTAGTAAAATAATTGAATTGAAATCAAATTTGTTCTAAACTTATGTTTTAAGAATAATCGCAGGCTCTTCAAAAATGAGCTACTGTCTTTAGGAAATGAATTTTATGGAAAATGCAAAATAAACATGCACAGTTATAATAATATTTTCATGTAAAAATTATTTTTTTATGTTTTTGTTTTGTTATTATTCTAGTTAATTTTGAATTAATTTTATTAAAAAAGTTTTGTATTTAAATAATAGTAAATCAAATATTGCTTTCAATACAATTTTTTTCCTCTGGACTCCAAACAAATGCTGTAAAATGTATAAAGAAACTTTACATGTGTTGATGCCTTCATTTCTATAAAATATATTTTTTTTGACTCAGAATATATGAAATGAAAAAAAAACTCTTTATTATTTACCTTAATACTCTTTAAAGTAAATGTTGTTATATTATATATATATACATTCAAAAGTTAATAATACTAAACCATTTATTTATATATATACTAAATGATTTTACAATTTTTTTTCATAAATATAATATTTCACATAATTCTATTAAAAAACAAATTTAAATTAAATTGTCTATGGATATCAATAGGGAGAAAAACATGTTTCTTTGAATTAGATGTATTGTTGATATTGTCACCGTAAGGAGTGAATGCAATATGTAACTGCATAGAGTTGGGATGCCATGAATATATATATATATATTCATATTTCATTGGATATCTTTTGTATAGAATCAAAATGTATAAGATGGGTAAAGATAAATCCATTCCAGATTCTGTCCAAACTTCCAGAGGAGTTCCAAATCATTTGTGAAGTTTCAAAAATAAAGTTTTCTTTGCTAAACAATCGTGGAAAATTTCCTTTGATCCAGTTCATTCTTTTTACTTTTTTTTGACATAAAAAAAAATGTCTGAAAAAGAAAAAAGAAAATCGTCTACAAATTATATAAGAAATTCTCATTGCACGAGAGAAAGATTTATTACCTAAAATATTATTTAGTAAATACAGATGTAATTAATGAAATAGATTGAATTGATTGTTGCTTGATTCAATCGAATAAATTTTAAACATTTTTAACAATTAAAACAATAAAGAAATAACTATATTTACAAGGAGTTGAAATCAAAAACACTGGCTTCAAAGATTTTATTTAAATGAAAGAATAAGTAAATATTATCAATCTATATGTTTATATAAGAATATTTGAATATTATGAAAGAAAGAAGGTTCTTGGCATAATTTAAAAGAAATTCTTGCATTATATTTATATATTCAGAACTATTCACATTGAAAATCTGATTAATATTATAAGCAGTGACAGGATATTTTCCCCGTGTTGTTTATGCATATATTTAAACAATTCACTTTATTTACTGTTTGTTTCAGTATCCCGAGACTATCACTTTTCGACGAATTTACCTCACTAAAGGGTGAGACGCATTTCCAGAATTCCTCATCATTATTTGACATTAATTTCTGTTCCATTAAAGAAACTCTTTCATTCAGATTTTTTTCTCCACGTGAGTGTTGATGTCGTATTGTTTTTGATCATAATATTTTTATTTTTACTCAAAATTGTGTTGATTGCGCATATAGCTAGTTCGACTGATAAGGAAAACTTTAAGTGTGGTACAAAGAATATTAGATGCTATATCATAAATTTAATCTAGATTATCTACTGTTGTTAATCTCAAAATGTTAACAAAAATTCAATAAAAAATAAAAGAAATAAATGTTTTAGCATGAAAAATTATTATCATTTTGTAAAAAAGTGAATAACCAAATTTTAAGAACGAAAACTTCTCTTTGTTCACCATAACTTGATATTTAGACCCTTTTCAGTAAATATAAATTGCTGTAAAGTATTTTATTGTGTATTCGTATCTTTTCACAACAATGTTAAGAGTTATCCGTAGTTTCTACGCCTTTTAAATCCATTTAAAATCCTAGTTCACTTTATTGTTAAATGTAAACATCTCTTCCTTTCATCTTTCTTTTCACTCCTATTTTAATTATGTAAGTAAACTCATCCTGACTCATGCGCAAAAGCCCGGCGTTTTTTTTTTTTTTTTTTTTTTGAATTCAAGCATGAACATTATGAAACAAATTCCTTCAGTAAACATCTGACTAAACATTCCATTCTTTAAGTTTTTAAATGTATATTGACAGAAAGATATTTCGAGATTTGAAGCTTTAAGAATTAGAAAAAAAAACTAATCATGTGACTTTATAATGTTTGTGCATAATTCTTTTTAAACAAATTATGGTATTAAAAATTCAGTAATTCTAGCCAACATTTTTCCATTTGCTTTGTGCATTTCCTTATACACTCGCTATATATAGCCGTAACATATGCTTCAATTATTTTTTTTTTCTAAATATAAATCTAAAAGACATGAATTCACAATAAAATACTTTAGTGCAATTTTTTTTTTTTTTTTTTTTTTACTTAAAGGGGCCTAAATATCAATTTAAAGATTTTAAAGCGATTTTTTTTCTGATGTTCTGAATTTAATCTTGTGGTGATACGTATGGAAGTCTATTTTCTTGATGAAAAATATCTTAATTGTATGGAAGGAATATAAAATATGACAGAATTTCACCATGCAGAGAATTCTTTGAATGAAAATGTATTCAGTTTAACTTATATCTCCCCAGTAGTTTGCTATATAAACCAAAATATTAATTTCATGAAATCATGCATCTCAGTATTTGACAACAATGAGATCTATTATTAAAAATTAGTCAAAAAAATTCTTAAAGCTGCAAAAAGGTAAGAAAAATGTGCATTGTTTTTAAATTGATGTCATTAAAAATATCTTTCTATATTTTGAAAGAACGTAAAAATGATTTTTTGTACAGTTACATTCTCGAAGCAATAGGGAAAAACGTCTGTATTAATTAAAATTCTAAATGAAAGTCTAATCAAAATACTAATTGAATATAATATAATAAGATGATATAATGATTTAAATACAAATTGAATATAATATAAGAAGAAAATATGATGATTGAAATACTAATTGAATATAAAATATTATGAAATACTAATTGAATATAAAATATTAAGATAATATAATAATTGAAATTCTAAAAAATAAATGGAAGTGCACACACATATCCACCTCAAAAAATTCTATCGTTTCAAATTCGATAGATTTAGGTCAAGCGCTCTCTCCACTAGAACGCCAATAATCACACACGCACAATACAAATACATAAACTTTCTCCTTTATTTTTAGTAGACATAATAGGGTATTTCGCTGAAAATGTAAAAGCATCAAATAAGCTTAAACCATAACAAGAAAATTAACATTGCAAATGTTGTTATATGAACATTAATGTTAGTCAAAAGTAAGAACGAGTTTTCCAGATGTTTTTGGGCCTTGGTGGCCTGGTGGTAAGGTCTCGGCTTCGGATCCGAGGGTTTCAGGTTCGTGACCCAATTCCACCGAAGAACCATCGTGAAAGGGGGTCTGTTGCACGTTAAGTCCGTCATGACCAAACATCTGGTGTGGTGTGGAGAGGAGGGTTCCAGCTCAGGTGTCGTCCTCGTCATCTGACCGTGGTTCAAAATTACGAGGTCTGTCCCAAAATAACCCTAGTGTTGCTTCAAACGGGACGTTAATATAACCAAACCAAATCCAGATATGTTTCTTTGTTTTCTGATTGTAAAAAATTATGTAGTTTTATTTGTTTAGATTTTTCTGACTCAAGAGCCATGGTTTTGACTATGCTGGGCCAAAACAGGGTTAAAATGATATCAATGTACAATAATCAAAAACGGATAGTGTGCAAGAGTGCTTAAAAGCAAACATGATTTAAATGTGTGCATAACATTTTATAGACTTTAAAAATGCAAAAATTTGAGCTTCTGTGGTCTTACCAAGTAAGAAAGATAATAGAGCGTTCGAGTTTCGAAAAAAATTTGGACATATATATATTAGTTTTGGAACTAAAGAACATGCAAACAACTATTTATCTAATTGTTGTAAGTGCAAACATTACATGCAATATTTGCTTTTCCAAAATTCTGTTAGCCACTGCGATCCAGAAAGTCTGAAAAAAAAGAACAGGATTATTAAAAAAATATTTGAAATTTTATTACTTTTAATATATTTCATATCGAATATTGATGGAAGAATACAAATAATCAAAACGACAAATTATTATATTATTAACAATACTTTCGCTTATGGTATACAAAAATATTTAAATCTCCTATACAATAATATAGCAATTGGACGAAATTTAAAGTATTCAAAGGCTGTAAATCATACAACGCGTGAACAAATGAAAAATTCGATCTTTTAAGTTCTATGGAATATCGAACATTTCCTGGAATTCTTATCTCTGCATTTTCATGAAGGCTGAGTGCTTTTCAGTATATTGTAAGCATAAAATGAATAATTTCCTTTCAACCAATAATGAAAATATTCTAACCATAATCGAAGTTCGATTTCACAGTCGCCGATTTATTCTTTTCCATTCATTCCTTTGTGATAAGATTTTATTTCGGAAATGTGTTTCCGCCGTTTCCCATCTACTCGTAGAAGAGATTTTTCATCATTTATTTGATTTTTATCTTTTCCAATATTTTGTATCGTCGATTCTTCTTTACCGCTTACTGTTTGCCGTTTTCTAGTTTAGAATTAATATTCGCATACATATATTTTTTTTCTCACCGACGATTCGTGTGCTTTCTGTCGCGGGATTCCAACTTTCTTACAATGTTCTTACTTATATATATAAAACAAGATGAATGCATAATAAAATTAAAGGTAAAATTTATTGTAATGAAAAAATTATTTCAAACAGACACCCAATTATACTGCATAGAAAAATCGCAAATCCATTCTGCGTGCTGTGATAAGTTCAACAGAATCAATAAAGAATAATGATTTTTATTCTATATATAAAATTTCGGAGCACATTTAATATGTGTCGAAACATACACAAATGCTGTATCGCGAAACATAAACAAACTTTGTATGCCGAAACACACTCAAAAACTCACTTGCAATAAGTAGTATCATATAAACAGAAAGTCGCTTCTAAATATGCGCAAAAGTACAAAATCAAAGAACTTGCAAAAGATCAATATTCCAAAGAGAAGCTTCGCTCAACTACTCACTTAAGCTCAACTCAACTGACTGCCTCTCGCCTGTCAGCCTCTGCTTTTATAGCTGTAGTGACGTGACATCGAAAATTATTTCCAAAATGATATGGCATTTTTATCTTCATTCCAAACCGATCCATCCTTAAAATTATAGCAGATTCGAGAACTTTTGCTTTTGCCGTCAAAGGGTCGCCATGTTGTCGCCAAGATGGGAGATCATCTATCTAGTATTTATTGATAATCCATTAGAGTTATCCTTACCATGAAAATAATTGAGCAGGGAAGCAATTATTACAAATTCCTAATAATATGCAATGATATCAAGAAGTTTGTCTACTACATGGAGTCGATTTCTTTCGATGTTTTGACTGATTAATTTAAAACTCCATTTTTACTCAACAGAACACAATTCAAGGACCATCTCCACGGCACAACAGCTAAAAGACATCTGACCACAATCACTTTAATTTGCATTATCCCCGCAACAGTTCCTCAATGGAATTTGGTATCGAACCCGTGATTTTAAATTCAAGAACCCACGATCAACACAATCCCATGACTATCATCGTAAATGAATGTACTTCATTGAAAAGTTAAAGTTTAAACAGCTGAAAATTATTTTCTTCTCTATTCAATAAAAAAAGTGAAATAGGTATTAGAAAAATATGGTCATATTATATTTTACTAAGTCTTCAAACTTCATAATATTCCTAAGTGATATCAAACAGATGCGTTTTTAACATTTAGTCTTTTAATCTGAAATGAGTCGTTCCATTTGATCAATTTACTTTGAATCTTCGACTCATGACACCCATGCCACAAAGTCGATTTTAGAAAGCACTTATGATTACTTTTGTACTACAGTTCTCTATATTAATATGAAATGAATTCTATAATGATATAAAAGTTTTGTTCAATTCATTATGTTTTAATTTAAATCAAATTCAAAACTGATTGCTATTTAATGAGTATCTTAATAGCGTACTCTACAAACTTACAATACAACGATGTTCCAGACTCGCGCATCTAATTATAGAATTTTTCTTTATTTTTAAGTACAAAATGTCTTAAAAGATAAGAATTAAACGAAAATTATTATCTCAGATGAATTTCGCTTCTCTGTGTGGATTGAAATAAGTGTAAACGGCGAAAATTGAATATGTTACATAATAATTACTAAAATTAATTATTAAAGGTTTATTGAGGGAAAATCTATAACATAACTCTTTAAATCATATCTAATCATATATGCAATTAAATGTGTAAGAACATATTTAGGTAATGAAGAAAAAAGTTCTCGAAATTTTAATAAGAAAGTTCATTTCGCCATTGACGATGCAGTCGAAATTCCATTACAGAATCTAAGGTTCAAGACTCGATCATATTATAGATCTATTTCATAGATTGTCTTGGTGCACTATTGCTATTCCACAAACAAATTATCATTGCATTTGTTGCAATGAATTTGGAATGCTGAGATGCCATTTCTAGTATTATCTTCATTTTCCATTCAAAATTACGAGATCTGCTTTTATATGTAAAAATCTAGGAACCTTCCTTGTGATTTTCCAGTCTTGTGTAGAAATGTATGATTATGCCTTACTCAAAGAGAGCTTATCAGTTTTACAAGCTCTTATGAATATTAATAATAAGTTCTCTATATTAATAGCACTTATCCAGCAATATTTGTCCCTCTTTAAAAGTAAAATTAAATCTCTAGGACTTGCTTGGACCCCAGGTCATGCTGGTATCCCAGAAAAAGAACAAACGGATAATTTAACTCGGAAAGCGCGAACTACTGAACATGTGAAATGGATATCTCCTGAAGATATTTTCCTTACATTAAAAATGAAATTCTTAAGATAGAATTTAAGGAATTGAAATAAGTAACTATAGTAAATCTTTTTTCATTTGGAAAACATCAAACTTTCCTCCCAATCGAAAGATCTTACTCACACGTTTCGCACTGCTACCTTTCCATCTCATGAACAGCTTTATAGGTTTAGACCAATCAGTTCACTGAAATGTCCTGCTTGTAATGAAATTAAGGATACTGAACATATTCTATTTTTATTGTAAAATAATATCCAAGTTTTGATGAACAATTCTGGAAGCGAATGGGAATTGGTCCACTCTCTTTCTCTTGGCTCTTTGATTTAAATGAAGATGCAGCGAGGAAACCAAATTATGTCAACAAATTTCTTCAGGAACTTTCTGGTCCTTAAAATCCCTTGAAGAAGATTTACTCTTTTTCCTCTTTATTGTCGTGGTTTTCATGAATTTTCCTATTTGTCGTTTTAGGCTTAGTTTTGAATCATCTCCTTCTTTGTGTAATTTTTGTCAAACTTCTTCTCAACACAACATTTCTAATTAGGAGTCAAAAAAAGGGTGATAAAGCGGCCAAATAGCAAGCATAAAACAACGTTCACACAAGGCCAACTACTGCTCGCAATGGAAGGCCACGCCTATTTTAAGAACATCAACGGGGCAATGGCAAATGGTTGTCTTATCCTGACTACTGTTTGCCATTGTCCCATTGCAGTCATGTGATCTTCCTGGAGTAGGCGTGGTCTTCTGTTTCTCGCAGTATTGACCTCGTTTGAACCCCGCCTTAATTTCAAAATATTACTGAACTGAACGAGATCTGCTCCAATCTACTCTCGTGCAAATTCAAACAATCAATCAATCAATCAATCCTGCAGATAAATAGAAATTTCAAAATGGAATTATTTTTTAGTAGGAGAAGGTTTGCTGTTTTGAAAGAGTCTTGCGAAATTTAAAACAGCTGTCTTTAAAACCGAAGAAAAAAAGAAAGACCTCTGTGATTTGAAATCATAAAACCCTAGTTTTCAAAGTGCTGAGCTGTCTCTGGTTAAAAGAAGTAATGTGAATTGCTCTAATGTGATATACGTAGAATTTTAATTAACTAATGGAATTATACCAGCTAGTGAGCCGATTTGTTTTGAAAGCGATTTTTCTTTTAACCCTCACGCTAGGAAAACTCTAGTCTTGATTCGTTCTGCGCTGCCTCGATAAGGACCTAATTATTCCATTCTCCGTAGAAATTTCTTATTGAAACTTTTCAAGAAATATTTTCTTCATAGAATCAGGAACTTGTTTTGCATTTTAAATATGGAGCTGAACTAGGACAGGAAACCTAAAGAATTTCAAGATAGAAGGAAAGCAGCTTGTATGGAAAATAGTGAACTTTTCGAAATGTAAGTGATATATTTACAAATATCCATTATGAAATATTTTATAAAAATATAGATTTATTGGCTAATATCAT
>JAPMOR010084161.1:124597-152222 GCA_026543865.1 Argiope aurantia | reverse complement strand
ATCAAATATTTTATAAAAATATAGATTTATTGGCTAATATCATTCATCATTAATATATTATTTTACATTCCTCTGAAATGAAAATTCTAAAGTGTGTCCAAAAAATTCTAATTTTTCGTAAACATTAGCACCTTACTCTTAAATCTTAGTGATGACTAGCGCAAATTCTAATTCAGGCTTTTCCATGAATGAATTTGATAAATGTAGTTTTTAACATTACATGTGAAACTATTATTGAATTGATTCCAGATATGTTTAAAATTTTAATAAACATGAAACGGACTCTTTCCATATTTGAAATTCAGAATTTCGGGAAAGCGTTTTCCTCTTAATCTCGCCGATTTATTTAAAGCTCCAGGTTTCCAACTTTTGATAATTTTCTAAAGATAATTGTATTTAGCTTTGATTTGGTTATTACTTTATTATATAATCTAATTTGAAAAGTAATGCAACATGCAAAATAAACATCTGTAATTTTATAAAATAGGATTGGAAGCTAAGATGTCTAAGTTACCCTTTGCAATCGGAAAGGTAATTCGATGCCTATTTATTCACTTAATACATGGACCTGTTTATTGCCCCAAAAGATAAATGCATACAACTACTTTAAGTTGAGTTTCGCTGAAAAGTAAATCTACATCATTTTAACATTCTGTAGGTATTTTTAGCAATTAAAATTTAAAAAATAAATAAATGCACCGTCTTGAATGATGGCAAAGAGAAGACATTCGACTGCAAAGAGTTAATAAATTACAAGAATAAAATATTATTTAATTTTACTTGTCTGAATTGAAAATATAAATTTAAACCTCCATTTTGAAGGCAACTTATTTTAGTAAGGGCGCATTAGTATTTTTAGGTTAAGATAAAATTTTACAAGTAATTTAACTTAAAAGTATAATTGAAAAATTAATTTTGGGCGAATCGCAGAATGGAGGATTGGAGGACAAATGATTTGTTTTCATATATAATTCATAAAAATTTTAGCAATTATGTATCCTTGACTTAAATGCAATTAGGTAATGAAAATGTACTCAGAAATATATTTTCAAAAAAAAAATATTGAATGTTTGAAATACCTTTCAGCTTAGCTTCTACATTAATAACGCCAATTTCAAATATTATTAAAAAATGCCCCAATACGAAAAACTAAAATCAGACAACTAATCATGATAAATATGCGAATCTTTTGTCACTGGAATCGTCCATTTTGTTTAAACAAAATGGACAACTTTTTCATAAATATTAATGTCTTGACTGTTTCTTCCACTTTCCATTCGATCTTATTCAAATAAAAGCATTGTTTTTAAGTAGAAAATCAAAGAATCCTAAATTTCTCAAATGTTTAATTATTTTATATATTTTGAGTTTCTTGTGCGGTAATTTCCAATTTATGCAGAAAATTTCAAGAATTTAAAAATTGCATTTACTGAGATATGCAAAGTAACTAAGGAAACGGTAGTTGGGAGATGATTAAGATGCATGTATTGCGAATTCAAAACTTATGTTAGAAATCTTTCAGAATTCTGGTTCGCATTCGTACCATCTTGATTGTGGTTGTCAAAGTATTTGACACATATTGCGCTATTTCTTAATATGGAGAACTCCACTGAGAAACAATTTCTGTAATTGCATCCAAAAGATAAACCGAACTCTTCAGTCCTTCAATGATAGTTAAGAGTTCTGCTATATTGATTTTAAAATCCAGATCCAAGTGAGATAAAATCCTGTTCAGTCGTGGATGAGCTTGTTGTTAAATCAAACAAAAGTCTTAAGAAACAGTCGTTTTCTTTAATACTGCGTTTTTACCTACTCGATTGAATAAGAGTTGTATTGCTGTATATGTAGATATACGATAATAGGAATTACTATTTCAACTATTAATTATTATAATATTAATTAGTATGTGATAATACTAATTATTCTTCAAAATTATTTCTGATTTAAATTCTGTTTTAAGCGTTCTATTCTAAATTATATTCCTATCTTAAAATTTAATTTAAATTTTTATTTCAAAAATCCTAAAAAAATTGTTTATGGAAAAAATGGTATTATTAATATGAAAAATAAATTATGCATTATATTTGATACAATATTCAGTGACAGATTGCGATATGTGATATCAAATCATAACGCCAAAAGATATTAATAGATGCTATCTGGTTTCAATCTCATTTCTATTATGAATGCATTATGAAAAGGATAGTCATACTCAGAATAATATTTGAATTCTTTTTAATGAAATTTTCAAAACTGAAATATGATTCTCATAAAATTGTCTTTAAAAATGGTCATTTACTTTAGTTTCATGGATAATTTTTTTTTAAATTCCTCCTTTAATAAATCATCTACAAGTCGAAATCTCAGTTTTCTTTTTAACTTATGTCATTAGCAAAAATACCAAACTCCACCCAATTTATCGAAATATGCATACAATCTCAAGTGATTTATGAATTCTTAGATTATTTCTAGAACTGAAAGTGTCAACTAATCAAATAGCAGAGAAAATAAAAGATCAAAATTAGTAATTTCTTATCCATTTGCACGTGTAGTATCTTCGCTGTATTCGTAAGAATGTTTTCATTAACTGTTGTAAAGGTACTCATCCGACTCTAGTTCTTGTTAAAAACTAAGTTCGGCTTTTCGGCCTGGACAGCAAGAAATAAAGTTTTTGAAAGAAATGTCACCAAATCCGTTAAAAATTATTTAAATAGTTTTTCTTTTGTTAATATTTTTAATTTGATATATTGTTTCTTTATGTTTAATATATTTTTGTTGATGTGTTTTGTTTGATATATTTTGTTGATACTGTTTGTTAATAGTTGTAAATTTCCATTTAAACAATTTAACTTATAATTAAAGCACTGAATTTTTAAAACGTTTACTTAATAAACTATTCACTATTTCAATCTGATATTTCGTGTTTAAGCAAAAGCCACCAGAAAAAAAATTCATTTTCAATGTTGCACACCAATAATATAATTAATGGCAGTTTTCAAGTTTTGATATCGAAGATGCACAATAATTTTACATGATTTCGTGTTGAAGAGGTCATTTGTATTTAATGACAGTTAAATTAAGCAAAGTATGATTATTTGTGCGCTTAATTTGTAAGTTGAATTTTATTACCTCTGATTTGAAATGAAGAAAAATATTTTTCAAAAAATATCTAAAATTGTTCTTGGTTATGAATTTAGATAAAGTGAAGTTTAGTTTGACCCTTGCTGCGTCCAAGATGCCAAGTTGATAATCAAGATTGCGAACAAAGTAAAGACTTCTGCTGAATAGTTACGGTTACCACATTTCGCAATATAATTAATTTTTACTGATAAGTTTTTTTTTTTCAGACCGGCTCAGCCGGTCTGTTGGGTGCAGAGCAAAAATTAGAGCATGCGATGCCTTCGGCATCTGTAGAAGACATCGGACAGTATTTTTTAACTTAAAAAAACTTCCTACGGCTTCGCTAGCAGAGGGAGCGGGAACCTAGTAGCTTCACTAGAACATTGAACATAAGGACTGTGTGGATAACAGGAACAATACATAATCAATAGGAAAGAAAGAATGAAGGACGTTATAGAAACGGATTTCAGAGGGAATTTTAAAGAATTAACGCACTTGATTTATTTAATCCGTTGTCTCGGCAAGGTACAATTGTGATATTTCTCTGAATAATCGGCTTACTTTTTCTGCTATCGCGACGTTGTTTTGTCTACCTCATTTGTACTCTGTCATGTAGCCGTAGAATTCTCCGTCTACATGGTTTGTCCCTTGTAAAGATCTTTTAATGACACTCCAGGTTCCCTCGTTAGAATTTGTGTGGTCTCCGGTTTCCGGGTCTTTAAATGTCAGACTGTATGGTTCACAGTTAAATGCTGATAACTTTCATTGTCGTGAGTTATACGATGCCCAACAGTCTGAAATTATGGTGCTGCCCGGAAGAATATTGTTTTGAAGTGGAACCTGAAAGAAGTGCAGATGTTTTACTTGAAGTTATAAAAAGACATAGTCATTTGTATATCTGACTAATCCTCCAAACATCAATTGCCCTTCCACTCGCTTTCCTCAATTGTATTTTCTCATTCCAAACTTTCACTAATTTCAACAATCTTTCCAATCCCACCGATTTTCCCATCAAAGGCTAAACAGGCATCCTCACACACTCCTCTACAAAAATTCATCCAGTCAGCCACCGTTCTTGCTGTAACATTCAAATCATTCACAATACTTTCACGCCTCATTCGGTTTAATCACATATACGTCATGCATAAAATCATTCCTAAATCCAAATGACTTTTATCGAACTAGGAACCCTTTGGTACGGACCTTTTTAATATAGTGCTGATTCAATCCTTTCTTTCTGCAACAAAAGATCTTTCCATCGATTCACTCATCCAAATCAATCAATTTCATATTATCACCACACACCGGACATACACACTTAGAAGCATCAAACCATTCTCCATACAAAATTTCAAACAAGCATCTTTTGTTAACTTCATCAACTCGTAAAAAACAAATATATTCCACTCACCCTTCATCCCTTCTGCAGCTTCGAAATACTGTCATCCATCCCATTTCCTCGACATCCATTATTGCACAATTGCCGACATAACAAATTATTAAGGAAACCAACGTTAGAGCACCAAAAGAACTGCGAAGAATTCCATTGCATCTCACTTTTAAAGTAAGAATACAAACGATTTTGTAAAGTAAGAATTCAGATGATTTCTTAAAGCGCATACTGACAGTTAAAAATTGCAAAAGAATACATATTTTCTGTTCGTATTCACATTAAAAATAAAATTGCAGTGTCTTATTAGTAATAAAATTTTTTAATTATAATAAAGAGCAAAATTAAAATCTTTAATCGATAATTTTTATTTTTAATTTAACATTTTTCATAAAATAGTTGTAGTTCGTGTACAACTCAACCATTGTAAAAAGTAGTAAACACAACAGCATTAGAGTTGCCATTTTGGCAACAAAATTGGAAGGCACATTAATCTTCACTTCAACCTGCATTTATTTCATCTTTTTGTTTTCTTCTGAATTATATATCAAAAGTTTCAATTTGCAATCAGTTTCAATTAAAACATTGTACTTATGATTATAAACTAATATTAACATATTTTCTCAACTATTTCTCCTAAACAAGTGTTAAGCAGTTTTTTTTTATCATAATGCATATTATATATAGGCTTATTGTTAACGAGTGACAGCAAGATGAGATAGCTTAATGGCATTATACATTATCAGACGATTTATGAAAACGGAGACACTTTCTGGTCTTTTTTCTTGGAAAATTAAGAAAATTAGCATATTCCTTAACCATAATTTAATCCTTTATATATATATATATAATATTGAAAATTGAGCAACATTTGTGGAAGGTGTCGATTTTATGAATACCTAATCAATATTACAATAAAGACACAAGAAAAATCAGCATATGGATAGGAATTTTTTTAAGTAAAACGCCAAAAGAATAAGATGTTCTTTGGAATAAATGTAAATGTTAAGAATGGTGATATAAAACTCAGATGTAAAATGTTAAATATCTATAACAAAGTGAGGAATAATTCTTTGTGTTTTTCAAACATAGAAAAACATTCAGTGATTTAACTACAGCATAATTGTAGTATTGTTGAAATTATACTCCGATCGATTGTTTTATGTTAAATGTCTCCATACTCCAGTGTTGCATCGAAATTCAGAAGTTAAGAATTAGAAGCCAAGTCCAGTTTCCCCGCTTCACTTCTACTAAGTCAAACAAGAAAAGCAATCCACTATTGTAATTACGATTCTTTGATTCATGTTAATCCAATTAGTTATGAACCTCAAAATGCATGGGCAGAAAATTAGCGATTTATTGCTTTTGTGCCATCACTTTTTCGCTTATAAGATTATTAGAAATTTGATAAAGTTGCCACGTTTGACGGCTTATCGCCGACTTTTTTAAATTTTCAATTTTTCTAGCTGGTAAAAATTTTGAAGCTCAAACGAGAGGTAAAAAAAATCATCGTTGTCTAAATATCGACGCATGCGTAATCTGATAGTCACGTGATTGTTTAAAACCGGTTTAAACTGGTTTTTAACAAAAAAATTCTGGATTCAAAAAATTTAGAATTTGATTGATTTTGAGATGATTAAAAACCATCGCTTTTCTAAATGTTCGTGATTGCAAAATGAGTTATGCGAGAGCATGTTTTGATGTTGGATTGATACCAACTTGATTCACATACCAACTTGATTCACACAATAACTTGAAGTTTCCAATAGCAAATTACACTTTTTTTTTAGCTATGTTGCAGATTTTAGCCAGAAGATTGTATTTATTGCATAAAAGTTGTATTAAAATAGTATACTTGAGGTAAAACACGATAATACTTTCGATATAATTTTAAATTTCAAAAATTAAAATAAAGCAAAATTATTACAATTTTTGAATTTTTTTTAACTTGTAAATATATTGAGTCATTGCAACAGAATAATTGTATCGACACATTTAAATTCTGCAAATTTTATTCTAAGTATTTCATTGTTTGGAATTGGCAAGAATTTAAACTCAACTTTGATGTAATCTATCTGAATCGATCTTATATTGTTCTCCTCTTCCATTGCTGTTTTTGTTTCATCAGCGAATTTTACCCCAGCACGCAATTGCATCTTTAAGCAGATGATGTGCATTTATCTTCAAAACCATGATTAGCATAAAGTTTCGAAAACTGCTTTCTGATGATCTCAAAACTGAGGTTCAGATAAGGGTACGAAATTGCTAAAATAACTATAATTTAGAATTTAATAATCTGTTTCTAAAATTTGATTTCTAAATATATATGAAAGCATCATAATAAAGAGGAAAAAACATTTTAAAGCTCGTAATTTCTCCTCCTTTCTTTCTTTCTTTCATTGTTTTTACTTATCATTAAGGTGTGTGTGTGTGTGTTCGCCCTCTACAGGCAGATCCATTTGATCTAGAACTAACAAATTTAGTACATTCTTTACAGATTTAGAGTATTGCTCTCCGAGCTATTTTGTCTTAATTTTGGTTAGAATTTTCGTTAAAAACTAAGTTTGGCTCTTTTCCACAAGAATTTACGAAAATATTAAAACAAGAAATAAATATTTCAGCATTTTAAAATTCTAAAATTTATATTTAAATAAAATTAAATTTTTGCAATATAATTTTTTACTTTTTAATTATGGATTTAATATTTTAAGCGCATTTTAATACTATATATTAGTGCATAAAATTTATTACAGTAGCATATTTTGATATTATTACTATTTCATTAATGAAATGAAACTCAAGCCTTTCACATTGTTGCTACCAATATTTTATCTTGTGTTGAAAATCAAGGTAATAAGATTGGGCTTATTTTTCCTTGTTGGGTGGTATATCTCAATATAAAGCATCTTTTTAATAAATGTTGAGATATTTTGTTTTATTTAAAATTAAGATATAGCTTTTGAATCAAGCGATGTTTCTTAAAATTCATCCACTTTTACTTTCTCTTATACAGAGTACAAGAGAAAGTATAGTAATCATCAAATAATTCGAAATCTAGATTTTAACGAATCTCCACCTTTTAGACCTTCCTAAATTTGATTTTTTAGAAACTGTCTCTTTGTGATAAAGATAACTCCAAAACACTGAAAGCTAGACGATTGAAATTTGGCAAACAGTCTTGACACCAAATTTGCAGATTTCTATCAAATTTGAAGTAAAATCTGCTCAGAGGAAGTCCGTTTGTTTGCCTGTTCGAATATAAGATAAAACGATAATTACAAAACAAAAAAATCTAGACAGATAAAATTCGGTACATATATTTAACATCTGTAGAGTAGATACCTGCCAAATTATGAGCTAAATCCAACTAAGGATCGATTTTCAGTCAGTTGGTATTTTCAGAAACCTGCAAATACAATGACGTAAATATGAAATTTAGTATGGAATTTTATGACTAGAAGTGCAGTTTCGTACCAAATTTTGTTTCAATCGACAGAGAAACGTCTTAAACACAAATTAGAGTTTTGAATGCTGTTAATACATACCAGGAATTAATCGCCAAATAACTCAGAAAGGATATTCGGTAAAAATGCTTAATTCAAGTTAAAAATTAATATTTCGTAACCATTGGATGCTAATATCTTGCAAGGCATTCTCTGGCATGACAACTTATTTAGAGTGTATGCGAAAAAGAAATAAAAAAAATTCTTTTATAACAAAATAAGATAACCATTTTTAAATTTTGCTTGGAATTTTCAAATTATAAATCCTTTTAAATCGGATACTGAAACATTTTTCTGGCTTCTTTAAAAAAGGTCGAAGGGAAAAAAGCAACCTATCGGGGGGGAGGGGGTATATCGCCAATGGCATTCCCCCCCCCCCTTCAAATAGCTTGATGCTCTCGCAAAAAGAAAACATTTCGGGTAATCATCAGATTTGAAGAGCACTTGCGGAAATATTGTGTCAGCCTTTTTTCTGCTAGCTGCAAACATAAAAATCTATTTACTTTTCCTTGCGGGTGTTTTCATTTGATTCAGATATGTTACAGTATTATTGATTTTTTTTCCCTTGAAAGCTCTTTATTCCTTAGAATTTTAAGATTTTGTTTTTTGTTTCCTTTAATTAAGGAATTTTTTTGTCAAGAATCCATTCTGTTGTTTTTTCTATTGAGTGAAAAATCTCATAAAACAAATGATATCTAGAAAAAAAAATTCCTAGATTCCCTTCTGAATTTTTACTGAAACAGATAAGGGGTTTAAAATACTTGGAACTCAAGGTTTTATAAATTGATGCTCAAGGCAAACAGCCAACTGTACGCCCAACATATCAATAATATTAATTCATTAATGTCAAATAACTTTGAATAACATCTGATGATTTGAAACGAAAATCATAATATATTCTCATATATAGATAGATATTACTATATATTACTTTCTCGTATACGAAGTATAGAGAAATTATAGTAATCGTCAAAATCGAGATTTGAATCTCTGAGTTCGGAAAATGTTCATCTGTCTGTAACAGAGATGAATCAAAAACGCTTTGAGCTAGACGGATGAAATTTTGTATACTGGCTTAAAACCAAATATGTAGATTTCTATCATATTTTAAGCAAAATACGTACAGAGGAAGTATATCTGTCCGTCCATTCGAATATAATTTAACACGAAGAGAGAAGGGTAAAATTCGGTACATAAATTTAACCCTTTGCATACGAATGATGCCTATCATTCACAATTTAAGATGGTGCATCATTTTAACGTTTTATTTATTTTTGAATTTTAATTGTTAAAAAGACTTACAGAATGGTAAAAAAAGTCGATTAATTTTTCTAAGAAATTCGAAAAACAATTATGTATATCTTTATTTTTCAGAACAATAAACAAATTTTGTATTGGGTTAATAATTATGCATCAAATTACTTTTCCGAGTGCAAAGGGTTAATTTCTGTATTGTAAACACCTATCAAATTTTGAGTGAAATCCAACGAGGGATTGGCCGTCTGTCGATCTGTACTTTCAGAAACATGGAAACGCGATAACTCAAAAGGCGCAATTGACTTAAATATAAATTTTATGGTTTTGTGACATTAAGTGTATTTTTTGAGAATTTTTTGTTTCATTCTGCTTGAAAGAACAAATCTGAAAACAAAATTCGATTTTTGGATACCTTTGACCGCATATTACAGATTAATCGCCGAAACTCTCACCAAGGATCCCACGAAGATTCGGTAAAAATGCTAAATTCACACCAAGGATTAATACTTCATACGCCATTGACATGCAAGGTGTGCACTGGGATGACATCTTTGTTATAGAATATGCGAGAAAGTTTTTAGAAGACCACTGCAGCTGGTTATACTTATTTTACAGAAATCTGACTAACATCAAAATTATAATTTCTGAAATATCGAATGAAGAATATGTGAATACTGTAATATGCCGGAGAATATGAATATTTGTCGGATTTCGGTTTTTCAATTTCAGTTCATTCATTTATGTAATAAAAATAGAGCTTGCTGCTTGTTAGTTAGCTATGCACTTAAAGTAATGAAATTAATTAGGGTATAAAATTGGCTAAATGAATTCGATTTGCATAATAGAGATTCGGTCTTTTTCTTCAGGTTGGAGGTCTATATTTTATTTTGGATTATTTACAGAATTTGAGTGTTAATGTAGGATAGGCTAACACTGATGGCATAAGAATCATGCGGTTTCATATAAAATAAAAATTGACGAAATCGTACTAGAAGTAAATGCTATAAAACTAGCTCTTCTGTTTTACAATTTTAAATATATAACTTTCTAAATAAATTTGTTGTTGAAGCAGAATTTTTTTCCAGGTCTCCTTCTTGGGGATCAGAAGCTGTTTTTTATAGGTGGCTGTCCCTCTTCTATAGTCTATTCCCGCGGCCAGAATCGGGTCCCTTCAAATCAAATTGACAATCAAATTGTCCCTTTTATGTTTTTTGTCGATTTTTAATAACCTGTTGACTCTATTGCGGCTGACTCTGAGGTCAATTGTTCCAGAGGTTGAACTTTTTAGCGGATCTCTTGGGTTTTTTAGGTTTGGAAGTGCTCCGTGGAATTAGGTTTACGTGAGAGGAATAGATATCGAACAACTTTTTTACTTTGTTTCTACATACTCAGATATTTCTTCCGTAAGATGAATTTTTTAGCCATTTTAATTGGTTTATTTTTCAATGACCTGGAACCAGACTCGTGTACAAAGTTGATAAAATTATTGACAAAGATATTAAGTTCGGTTATGTTCTTTATTGAGCCGAGTCTTTTATTTAAATCTTTAAAATGTTTTTTTAATGGAGTTTAAAAGTTTTGATAGACCATACCTAGTTTTAAGATGGAAATCAGCCTCTAGAATGGTAGCGATATCTAGTTTCAAAAATATATATTTGTGATCGATATGGGATTCGGTGTCCAGAACCTCATCACCACAACCTAGTTTTTAACATAATGGAACATAGGAGTAACATAATGGACCATCACCACAACCTAGTTTTTAACATAATGGACCTGATATGAGTGGTGGATTGGGATGTCAGAACCATATTCCTTAATATTCCATATGCTTAAATTATTTGAGGCTATGAACTCGGTCATTCGTCTTGCCCCTGTTTATCCGAGTCATAACCCCATCATTTTGCTTTACAAGATTAAAAGAGTAAAAGAAATTAAAATCTCCTAGCTCTTTGGTCTATATTGTTATAAGGTGGAAAATAAGAATTGATAATAAAATGTAAGTTTAAACCCTAACGATCTCGTAAACTACAGAGTGCGTTGCCTCACAATGCTTTAGATGAATTTGGATTCCACTGAGATTTTTAACCCTTTTACTGGGGAGGTGAAAATTTAGGACTTACTAAGGGACGTGCAGTCTACGAGACCACATTTCATTTACACTCAAATTAAATTTTCTAATGAAAGTATTAGTATGAAAATCAGGCAATATACTCTGCAAATATTTTTCTTGTTTTATAATTGTTTTAGAAATTTTTCTAAAAAGTCATTGAAAAAAAGAATCGTTTGAACATGCATTTTCTTCTCAAATTACATGTTACAACAAGTAATATTGATAATGGGTAAAAATTGACCTTTTTTTTTATCGGAATCATTTCTACGCAGAAACTTGTATAAACATTCGTAGTATGGTTATCGAGGGCATTTTAAAAATACAGGTTAAATACTAGTATAAAAAATCAGCTTGTAAATTCTGTAAATAGTTCTCTTGGTGTATTAATATATTTTAGAAATTTTTGAAAGTACGTTATCACTAGAAAAATTCCTTATATTTGAACATACATATAAGAATCAGTCGAATGCGAAATTTTATCGAAAAAAAAACCCTTCTGTACATTTATCCTTATCACTAAACTTATTTTCTGCTTCATTTAAGTCTCTGGAGCTCTGCTTCATAGCGAGGATGAGTAGATTGGATGATATTTCGAGGACCAAATTTTAGAGCCATCTGTAAATCTTGTATAATACTGGAATTCTAAAGGGGAGGCGTGGCCTCGCAGACGTCGCGCAAAGAAATAGCCGAAATATTTTTAAAAAGCATCCGCTGAACCCGCTTGAAAAAAATGCACGTGTAGTCATGTACTACTATTTTGTTACAAATGGTGGTAAGAATGTTGAGCAGCCACATCACCCTCCTGGGGAAAGAAATTGTTAAGCTTGTAAATAGTCCGTAAATATTACATGTCGTCTAGAATGGGTAGTAACACTGGATCTTTGGTGATCAGGCTTTGGAGCAAGAGCTATTGAACCTGAAGTGTCATCAGAAAGGATAAAAGATGGCTTGATGCGATCCACACTGTCCCGAACTTCCTTTGTGCCAATACGCAGCATGAATGCTTTTTCAAGCAGCTGTAAAATGCGATAAAGACCCGAGTAAGAACGTTGTAAGGCCCCTCAAAGAGAATCATCACAGAACAAACAAAAGAGCACGTCCAAGAAAATTCCGAAAGCCATGGTGGAATGATGCTTGTCGAAATAATTATAAAAACCAGAAAAAGCGATGGAATATTTTCAGGAGAACAGAAAACCTTGTAGCCTTTAAACGAGGGAAAGCCATAGCCCGTCGCATACGGCGTAATAGTCAAAGGGAATGCTGGATAGAATTTGTATCATCTATTACATCCTCTACTTACAGTAAAAATCTATGGAAGAAGGTAAAGGCCGTAAATGGGATTTATACCGAATTTTCTATTCCTGTTTTAAAATCGGGAAATTTGATGCATAGTGTCCCATCATACGTAGCCAATATACTCGGACAAACGTTCGCACGAGTTTCCGCAGTTGATTCTTACAGCTCTGATTTTCTAGCAATTAAGAATCGCGCGGAACAGTTGCCGTTGTGTTTCAATGAGCAAAGTACTTCTCCATACAATTGCGAGTTTAGGATGTTTGAATTAGAAAGGGCCTTATCTCAAACTCACGATACCAGTCCCGGGCCAAATGGAATCACGTATAGCCATTTGAATCAAACTTCACTTTCCAATCTACTGTTGTTATTCAACAGAATCTGGATAGAGCTGAAGTACCCAATACAATGGCTCGAAGCTATTATGATTCTGATCTTAAAAGGGGATAAAGACTCATTCAACCCTCTTAACTATCGGCCAATAGCTTTGACGAGTTGCCTCTGTATAGAAAAAGCTTACGACCGCACATGGCACTACGGCATACTTTCAACACTTTTCAATCTTGGTTTTAGGGGAAATTTACCTATATTTAAAAAAAAACTTCTTATCTTGTCGAACATTTAAAGTTCGCATCGGAAACGTTTATTCTAATAATTTTATCCAAGCTGAGGGTGTTCCGCAGGGAAGTATCCTTAGTGTTACCCTTTTTATCCTACATTTTAGTCGGATACTAAACGTATTATCTCCACCCATTCAAGGCACTTTATATGTAGACGATCTTCAAATATCTTGCCAAGGGAGCAATATGCACTTGATTGAGCGGGAATTGCAAGTTAATAAACTCGTAGATTGGTGCGATGAAAACGGACATACGATTTCCCCAGAGAAAAGTCAATGCGTTCACTTTTGTCGGAAACGGGGTATTCATTTGGATCCTATAATCCGTATTCGAAACGCTACCATCCCTGTGGTTAATCAAACTAAGTTTCTGGGTATAATATTTGACCATAAGCTCACTTTCCTTCCACACGTTTTATATCTGCGGAAGAAGTGTGACAGGTCATTAAATATCCTCAAGGTACTTTCTAGAACCACCTGGGGAGCAGATTCCACTTCAATGCTCCGAATTTATCAAGCAGTTGTTTTATCTCGTATTGATTATGGATGTATGGTGTATGGCACTGCGCGTTCTACCATCTTACGCAGACTTGACACTATATACCATTCTGATTTGAGAATTTGCTCAGGAGCATTTCGCACTTCACCAGTGAATAGTTTGTATGTTCTATGTCACCAATTACCACTTAGCTTACGACGCGAAAAATTAGCCGTAACCTTCGAGTTTTGTCTTTTCCAAAGCACCCCTTGTCTTCTATGACTTTTCCGGATAATCTTCGGAGACTTCATAATGCTCGACCGTCTCACATGCTTCCCTTCTGTGAGAGAGCTAAATCTATCCTTCATGATTCTGAACTCCATGGTAAGGTAATCCAAACTACTGATCTCTTGTCCTTTCCTCCTTGGAATATTCTCCAAATTTCTTTTTTAAATCCCTTCTCTGGGTTTGGCAAGCAGGGTACTGCTCCTATTGTCTATCAGAATTTATTCAATGCTCATTGCTGTCAGTATGCAAAATGCTTAAAAAATTTTACGGATGGTTCGAAGTCAAATGATCATGTTGGTTGCGGTATTGTTTTTGATACCGATACATTCAGTTACCGCCTAGACACTTCTCTTTCAGTTCTATCTGCTGAATTATTAGCAATTCTTTATGCTCTTCAGAGGATTTCACTCTCTTCTGGGCGTAAATTCTGTATTTATACTGATAGTATGAGTTTATTGGAAATGCTTTCTAATCTCCAAAATAAGGTTCATCCAGTTTCCTTGGAAATCATGAGAATCTTAAGGACTCTACAAGACAGGGATTTTCAAATAATTTTTTGCTGAATTCCTAGCCATGTTGGAATAATAGGTAATGAGATGGCGGATAGTGCAGCAAAAAATGCGTCTTTGGTTTTGCAGCAAGATATTCCGTACAACGATGCAAAAAATGCCTTTACGCGTCGTGTATACTCATTATGGAAAGAATCATGGAATAATCAGATGAATAATGAACTCTATTCTGTAAAACCGATTATTTCTTCCTGGCCTTGTATACCAGTGCGAGAGTTGGATGTCAAATTGGCTAGACTTCGCATTGGCCACACACGTTTTAGTCAAACATCATTTATTCGACGAACGGGCTCCTTTTTGCTCGAAATGCCAAGTGATTTTAACGGTTTTTCACCTTTTAATTGAATGTCCTAACTTGAATCATCATCGTTTGAGATTTTTTAATGCTTCATCAGTGGATATACAAACGCTTGTGGGGGAACATGCCCACAAAAACCTTTTTAAATTTTTAAAAGCAACTGGTTTTTACCATATTATTTAACATTTAACTTTGTTGTTTTTACCTTGTTTACAATTTTAAGACGTACTGCTTTGAAATTTTATCAGTTTTTAAGACTACCTTTTTACCATATGTCTGGAGCAGTATAGTCAGATATGGCTCTTGCGCCAATAAACACCAAAATCCAACCCAATCCATTATGTTGCAGTTGGAGAAAGAAGACAGCGTGGTGGAGAGCAACGGAACACAGATTGTATTTTTATGGTTATTCATTATCATTTAGGTGGTAGTGATAAGTAGACAGTATGACCCCCTAACTTCATCTCATTATTCACCTCACCCATCATCAAACTCCCTAGTTTTTAGGATTGTTTTGTCGTGTTTATTAATTCTTTCTTTATTTATTTTACAGGATAGGCAAGGCGAGCAGCGTTGGGGGGCCCCGGAGTAAACTGGATCTGGTAAGCGGGGTAAATTGTTTTTTAATCTACTAAGTTACTAGTATTAATTAATCCAACCCCCGGTCGGTCAGTTGGGGCCGACCGGGTAATTTTTTACGAGTTTTCCAGTCCCGTGTTCCGTTTTTAAAAAGTCTAAGTTCGTTAATGTTATTGAGAGTGTATAATTGAGCACATCACCACTCCGCCCAGGACCGCCACTTGAAATTATTTGTATTAACATTAATAAGATCAAAACGGAACTAAATATGATAAACAAAACTAAAACACAAATTACACAACACAACGCACACTTTAAAAGAAGAAAAACCTCAAAATCGGGGAAAGACAAATCAAAATCGGGTAAAAGACAAAATCGGTAAGAGACTACAAGGTTCAAGTTATATAAAATGGATGATAAAACAGAAGTTAAGTAAAATATGCAATAATTGCAAAAGACAAGTTCTGGTATGAGGTCACATTCGGGTAAAAGATGCATAAATAAAATACACATAGATGATAAAATAGGTAAAAGTTGAGATTTATTTAAAATAAAGGGACATAGTTGGCATCAAAGTAGTTAAAAATCGAAAGGAGTATAAAAGGTGTTAAAATATCTGATGGGTAAAATATTGAATAAAATTTCAAAAATTAAAATGTGTTTATTAAAAAATTAAATTTAAAACTATTTGATTTAAAAGTAGTTAGAAAACCTACATATCTTGGGGGGAAATGTAGAGAGGAGAAGGGAAGGGATGCTAGCTGAACGAGCGCAGGAAAACGGGTGGCGAGCAGCTGATCTAGAGATTAATTATAATGTTATTAATTATGGATAACCTCATGTATATGTATATAGCAATGGTGAGCGGCGTGTAAATAGTAAAAAATCCAAATAGATAAAAAGTTATAAAACGATACTAGAAGTTAATAACAATAAAAATTCCAATGTATAAAATAGGTAAAAGTTTATATAAACATTTAAAAATATTAAAATCTATCCATAAAAATCTAATAGGAAAGTCTTAAAAGTTAAAAACAAAGATAGTGGCGTTTAGAGTGAGCGGCACTGTGGTCAAAATACATAAAAGCAGTTGAGTAAAAAAAATTTTTAAAAAACTAAAAGTAAATAATCAGATGTTAACTATGTTGATAATTCGATTGTACAAAATAGAAATAATCCCGATGTCTGACCACCCGCCAAATCCGACCACCCGCCTAGCCCAAAAACGGGATCGGCGCAAGGCCGGGAGGACAGGGACAGACCAGAAGGGCAGTATTAAAAGAAAATAAAAATAAATTTAAATTTAGCAAATTCGTTGGATAAAATAGTATACCAGGACCATTTGCAAATTAATATATAGGTAAAATTTTTAAGTAGTGGAAGAATAAAGAGATTTTTAACGGTTAAAAAACATCATAAAAACATCAATCAGTCATCAACATTAATATTAAAAACCGCTCTCCACATGCGGTAATCGATTTTATCTAGTCCCGGGGCTTTGCCGCCTTTGACGCTCCCGAAAACAAGTTCTAAGTCTAAAATATCGGGAGCCTCCGTGTGTTCGAGAATATAACTGTAGTTTATTTCATCGTTAATGGTTTTGCCTGGAAAAAGTGGTCCATAATGCTATTGTATTTATCTTTGAATTGAGCATTAGGATCACCGTTCGGGTTTACTGAGATGGAATGGTTGGATGTCGTTTTGTTAAATATTAATTTAAAAAGAAACCCGAACTTTTCATTGTAATTAATACAAAGTTTTACCCAAGCATCCCTTTTGATTTTTAAAAGTAGGTTTTGTAGGCGGCTCTTTCTTTATGGTAGTTATTGCCCGAGACTAAAATGAGGTCTTCCGGGGATTTATTTTTAATGCGAGACTTATAAATTTTAAAGAGTTTATTAACTTTATTTCTGCATACTCTGAGATCTTCGTTGCAGAAGCTGAATTTCCTGACCATTTTTGTTGGTTTCTTTTTGAGTGTTTTGAAACCAGAGGTATGTATAAAATCGATAAAATCGTTAAAAAACAAGTTCAAATCTGTAATGGATTTGAACTCTTTCAATTTTAATTTAAAAACTTTAAAATGTTTTTTAATATTGTTGATAAATCTATTTAGGCCGTATTTAGTTTTTAAATGGAAATCAGCATCCGGAACTGTTTCAATATCTAGTTTAAAATAAATATATTTGTGATCGCTATGGGATTCCGTGTCCAAGACGTCCCAGTTTTTAACAAAATGTGCGATGGAATTAGAGATTCAAGTTAAATCAGAGAAACCAACATGTATCATAGATTGGAATGTCGGACCATATTCTTTTATATTACAGATATTAAAGTTATTTGAGGCTATGAACTCGGTTAGTCTTCGGCCACTATAATTATCCGAGTCATAGCCCCAGCGTTTAGCTTTACAGTTAGTCTCCAACGACAAGATTAAAAGTATTTAAAAAGTTAAAATCTTCGAATACTTTTAATGTTTTGTCAATGCTATAGTGGGGCGGAAAACAGCAGTTTAAGATATTTAAAATAAAATCATTAAAATACAGTTCAAGACAGACAAAATTGGCTGTGCTGAACTTAAAATAAACATTTAACATTTTGTTAAAAATATAAGTAATAGCTTTTTTGTCGTTGGAGATAAGGGTCCGACACCCGAAGAACGCCTTAGGTGGTTCCCCTTTTATCAAATGAATGTCCTGGACAGCGATAAAATCTAGGTTCAAATCCCTAGCGATCTGATATACCGCAGAGTGTGCTGCCTCACAGTGATTTAAGTTAATGTGAATCCCACGGAGTTTTAACATCCATAATCTGTTCTATTATTTATTGTCTCTTTTTGAAATATGTATGATTTGCAACGGCGATCTAAGCGCTATGGTTTGATCCAAATTTGTGTGAAATCGCTCGTTCGAGCTAGCGCAATTAATACAGCAAGTCCTCTTGCATTTATGAGCCCTCAACTGAGTATTGTATTCCCCACATCGGTCGCAAGTTGGGGGCTCCTCTCTCTTATTACAATTTTTCGTAGTGTGTCCGAATCCAAGGCAATGCTTGCATTGTCTAACGCTGAAGAACTCGGACACACGTAAACGGGGCCAGTCATAGTAAAGTCCCCCCCCTTGTCCTTAATTTCTTTAAAAGTTTTTGGTGGGACAGAGAGGACCCATTGGTTGGATGCTTTATCTTTGTTATTTATAGAGAAATCGATTTTGAAGAGGGGTTGGAAGGAGGAATCGGCTAAGAAAAGGTTCTTTTCCATTAATCCTGTCCTCAGGTCTTCCTCAGTAACCGAAACCGGTATATTGTATAAAATTACCCGAGGACGTTTCTTGGTGGGAATTATAAAATTTGTATATTTCTGATAAGTTGGAGTCCCTTATAAGCTTCTCTTTAATATGAAGGGACTCCTCTGGATTGGCTGATGTGATTTTAATCCCTCCTCCAAATATGCGGTTAACCCCTCTTACCCTTATAGATGGGTCCTCTCTTTAGATAATCTAATATTTTTCCTTTATTTTCATCGAAGTTGTTCCGGTCCGGCATTTTAGGTTTTATCAGGAGGACACTTTCTGTATTTTTAATGGGGATCGAGGGGTGTTGTGTTGGATCTGCAACGGTTTTGGCGTAAGTTTGGGCATCGCATAAACGTTTTTTAATTTCATGGAGTGCAAGGTCCCATTCCTCTTGTTTTTTTGTTAACTGGATCCCCATATCGTTTATTAATTTTTTAGTTTCTTTTATGTCCTGTGGTTTAAGATCTTTCAACGCTTGAATTTGCCCCATTAGCCGGTAATTCTCACTTTGTAATAGGTGCAGATAGTACAAACTCTCGTGGGCGGCAGATTGGACAGTTTATTACTAATACCCGTCTCTGTCTGCTCAATAATGATGAGAAGACATACTTTCATGTGCCCATACGCAGCTTCCACAGTATTGATTTGACCATATGTTCTCCTGAGCTCATGCCATTCCTGACCTTCAGTAAGTGAGGATCTTTATAATAGTGGCCACTTCCCTGTTATGGCCCTGCTGATAGCGACGGTGTGACATCTTGTCCTCCGCATTTTCTATTCCAGCGGGCACACTGGTATACTTTCAAACTTTTAGCACAAACCCCAGAGAACATGATCAATACTTGCGACATCACTGAAGCAGTACAACATGTCGTTGGGAGCATAATAAATGCAGCAAATGCCACCATTCCAAAGAGTTTCCTATGTCTGAGAAAATTTCGCAGACCGTGGTGGAATGAAGCTTGCCGCGATATTTACAAGAACCAAAAGAGACTTTGGAACAAATTTAGAAGGTACCAAAAGACGAACTTAGTCGCTTTTAGAAGAGTCAAGGCCCTTGCACGTCGTATACGTCGTTGCAGTCAGAGGGAATCCTGGATTAATTTTGTCTCGTCCATTACATCTTCGACTCCAAGTAAAATGTTGTCGAATAAGGTCAAGGCTGCTAATGGGATTTATCGTGAATCTACCATTCCTATTTTAAATACAGGAAGTACATCATATTCATCCCTATTTAGGGTTGCCAATATTCTCGGCAAAGCATTTGCACAAGTTTCCGCAATTGATTCTTATAGTCCTGAATTTAAGGCAATTAAGAATCGCGCGGAACGGTTGCCATTGCGTTTTAATGACCGAAGAAACTTCCCCTACAACTCTGAATTTAGGATGTCGGAATTGGAAACAGCCTTGTCTCGAGCCCATAATACAAGTCCGAGACCTTATGGTATCACTTATAACATGCTTCGCAATTTGAGCAAAACTTCCCTTTGGAACCTGTTAAGGTTATTTAACAGAATTTGGTTTGAGCAGGCGTATCCTGCACAGTGGCGGGAAGCTATTGTGATCCCCATCTTAAAACCTAATATTCATATTCATAACCATGCTATTCCAGTTGTTGATGAAATACATTTTTTGGGGGTCGTATTTGACCGCAAACTCACCTTCATTCCGCATGTTTTGTATTTGCGAAGGAAATGTGAGAGAACCTTGAACATCTTAAAAGTCATTTCCAGAACTTCTTGGGGAGCGGATCGAGCCTCCCTAATCCATATTTACGAGGCAGTCATTCTTTCCCGTATGTATTAGGGGTGTATGGTGTATGGATCTGCACGCCCTAGAGTTTTGCGCAGACTGGACACTATCCATCATTCTGCATTGAGAATCTGCTCCGGTGCCTTTCGAACATCCCCTATAGAAAGCTTGTATAACATTTGCCACCAACTACCTCTATTTAAGGCGTGAAAAAATTGCCGCTTTATATTGCTTCCGAACGCAGTCTCTACCGAAACACCCTATATCTGAATTAACACTTCCAGCTAGTTTTGGGAGAATTTATGATGCTCGTTCCACCATTCAGTGTGAGAATAAAAATGCTTTTGCAGGACTCGGACTTTAACAATTAAGTCTACTAATATCTTTTGCTCTGCACCATGGGATAAGCCAGAATTTTCTTTTCTAAATCCATTTTCTGGATTTGATAAATCCACAACAGCATCTGATTTTTCAACAGATATTTCTCTATCATCGCTGTCAGTATTCATCTTTCATCCCAATTTTTATAGATGGCTCGAAATCAGATGGACATGTCGGCTTTGGCATTGTACTTCCATCTGGTACACTGAGCTATCGTTTACATACCTATTTTTCTGTTTTTACTGCGGAACTAATGGCAATTTCCTATGTCCTTCAGGAAATTTCGATGTCTACTTATCGCAGTTTCATTATTTATACTGACAGTATGAGTGCTTTAGAGACGCTCTCCCATCCCGACAATCAAATGCATCCTGTCGCCTTAGAAATTCTAAATACTTTACTCCTTCTTCGAAATAAGATATTTAATATTTTATTTTGTTGGGTACCGAGTCACTCGGCCATTTCTGGGAATGAGGCAGCAGATTGTGCTGCAAAAGCTGCTTCTTCATTTCTTTCTCCCCTCAGGGGCTCACCTACTATAGGTGAGTACGGGTGTCCCAATTCCGAGGTTCCCAGGGATCTTTACTTCCTTTCAGTTCGCTCTCCTCTACTCCTGCTTTCTGCTGTGTCTTTCCTTCCCTTGACGGCAAGCGAGGGAGCTCTCCGTGAGAAGCTGTCGCCGCTCTGTTTGCTTCTTCTCATAGACAGCTAAAAACCCCACAAGTTGGCCGTGCGTGACGACCCATTAGACTGGTGGTACATTTTGGTCCCTGGTGTATCAATCGGCCGGTATAATAAACTTATGACTGGGCTGCTCAAGGGGATCAAGCGAAGGGGTCACTCCTTGGGCTTGGCGTTAAGGGTGATCACTGTCCCCGGGGGTGACCCCGAGCGCATAGGTTCCGGCTAGCATTATGGTAAGTGCCGAGGTTGGAATTTTCCAGAGCCGGTAACTGCCATCCCATGTTGGGCTCCGTGGTGAGCGATGCCGGAATCTTTTCTGATGTCGCATGGCAACTTTTAATTCACACGTTAGTAATGCTTACCCTAAATTTTTTGTAATTAGTGCTGAAAAAATACTTTGAATAATTTATCTCCTATTTTAATACACAAAACTATTCTTTAAATGGTTGAAGAAGTGAAATCGATCACGAAATTAAACGGTGGGAACCTACTTGTTGAAACTGCAAATTTTAAACAATCGGAAAATATATCAAAACTCGAGAAAATAGTAAATATTGAAGTTACTGTCAGTCCACATCGGATATTAAACCATTCAAATGGTGTTATTTCACAAAGTGAATTTAACAGGGACACTGAAGAAAATATCCTTGACGCTCTCAAAGCACAAAAGGTAATATCAGTTCGTAGAATATCAATAAAAAGAAATAATCAAAATTTCCCAACAAAACACATAATACTTACATTTGATACTCCTGTATTGCCGAAATCTGTTAAAATTGCTTACATTAATTGTCCTGTTAAACATTACATACCAAATCCACTTTGTTGTTTTAAATGCCAAAACTTTGGTCAGACAATAACAGCCTGTAAATCTTCTAAACAAATATGTACTTTCTGCTCTCTTCCAGACCATAAAAGTAATGCCTGCTCTTCTACCATACCAAAATGTTGCAATTGTTCCGCAGAACATCCAGCTTATTCAAAATCCTGTCCACGTTACAAACAAGAGAAAGAGAGACAAACGGTTAAAATTACCCGAAACATTTCATTTCCAGAAGCGCGGAAAATAGTAAACGATAGAACCCCCCAACCAGCTCTCCTATTCAGCAGCTTTAAATCCCTCGCAAACAATTTCTGAGAAAAAATTAAGAAATGATCAAACATGTTCCACTTCTACAGCATTTGCAACCACACATCCTTCAGTAGATAATGAAACAATTACAATAAAGAAAAGCGACTGGCTGACACTGCTTGAGATAAAAAAAAATCATGGGAAAAAACTTCTGCTTCTACCATGTCCCAGAATCCTACCAACCAAGCTATTGCACAAATAATTCCTCCAACTGTTGCTTCCTCTGCAGTTGATATTAACGAATTACAATTGAAAATTCTTGTATCTTCTACAATGGCTTCATCAAATATCAATAATGCACCAGATAAAGTTCCTATTTCCAATATGCCTTCTTCAAAAGGGGGTCCTCCACTAAAAATAAATTCTAAAAAAGCTCGAGAAGATAAAAAACTGGAGCAAAAATCTAATGAATTGGTAAAATTAAAAGAATGAAAAAATGCGAAACATGCAAGAAGACTTGCTGAGAAAAGAGATCAAGATATTATAAATTCTCTTACAAATATTGTCCCTACTAAAGAAGATTTTTTTTCAAGGATTCTGTTATAAAAACGAATGAAGAGCATAATAAGGATCCCCTCCTCAAAATGCATCTGTCCGATGATGAAATGCTTACCAGCGACGACGAAGGCCTTCCCACTTCTTCTTAATGGTTTTTTCCTTCTGTCTCAGGCGGTGTTCCTCTTTTGTGTGTTTTTTTCTTTCATGGCCTCTTTCATTTCTTGGAACTGTCGTGGTTTTCAAAACAAGAATGCTGAATTAAAGGATCTTATTAACAAACATAACCCCACCATTATTGCACTACAAGAAACTTTCCTCAAAACAGACAAACATAATATCCGTCATTATAAAATTTATACTAAATATAATATTCAAGAACGTGTTACTAGTGGTGTTGCAATACTTGCCGCAACTGATACCCCTTCCATGCCATTGGCTCTTAATACCAATCTGCAGGCTGTGGCTATACGTATCCAAACACAATCTTTAATTACCGTTTGCAATATTTACTTACCTCCAAATGAAAATGTCAATCAAATAGATATTAATAATTTGATTTATCAACTTCCACCTCCTTTTATAATTATAGGCGATTATAACGGCCATAGTCCCTTATGGGGTAATTCTGATAGCAATTCCCGTGGTCTACAGATTGAAAAATTTCTTTCAGATCATAATTTAAGTCTCTTAAACTGATGAAAAGACACATTTTCATTTACCCACACGTACATTTCATTCAGTTGACCTCGCAATTTGCTCTCCATCTCTCCTGCCTTTTTTGAATTTAACAGTTGACAATCTGTATAATAGTGACCATTTTCCATTAATTATAACCGACAGTAGACAGAATTCAAATAGTAATTTCCAGCCACCAATATATATTTTAAATGCAGCCAACTGGCAAAAGCTCACTTCATTAGCCAATATTGATTCCGAAATTATTAGCTCTGCCACTATCGAAGATGCACTTAATTATATTGTCAAAACCATAATTGAAGCAGCAGATAAATCAATGCCCATGACTACTGGTAATTACAGAAAACAAAATAAATCTTGGTGGAATGCTGACTGCAAACAGGCTTATAAGAAACAAAGGAAGGCTTGGGATATATTCCGCAGGCGACCCACTACCGAAAATTTTAATTATTTTTAAAAAGACAAAAGCGGAATCCTGAAGAATTCAAAGACTTAGCCGCAGAGAGTCATGGCAAAGGTTTGTTTCCGGCATAACATCAACTATATCCAGCAAAAAACTTTGGTATAAAATTAAAATAATCTCTGGTATCTCTCAATTGAATAGTGTTTCCGTTTTAGTTGATAAGGGAAAAACAATATCCACCTTAAAGGACATTGCAAATACCATCGCTTCATCTTTAGCCCATACAAGCAGTAGCGAAAATCACCCACTTACGATTTTGGAGAACAAAAGAAAGCAGAAAAACAAAAATTTCATTTTGATTCTAAAATTAATCAATCCTATAACTGTGACTTTAGTCTCCGGGAATTTCAAACAAGCCTCTCAAAGATGCATGAATCTGCACCTGGTCCAGATAATATCACCTGTACCATGATCAAACATCTAACAATAGAGTCGCAAAAGAATTTGCTACATCTGTATACAACCGCATTTGGAGAGAACACCATTTTCCCACAATTTGGCAAAAGGCCGTAATTATCCCTCTATTAAAACCGGGCAAAGATCCGACGAATCCATCTAAATACCGTCCAATAGCTTTGACGAGTTGTCTTTGTAAAGTGCTGGAAAGAATGATAAATAACAGATTAATTTATTACCTGAAAGACAATAAATTGTTACACACATCCCAGAGTGGATTTAGGAAAGGTCGTTGCAATATCGATAATCTTTTGGCTCTTGAAACTGATATTCGCCTCTCTTTTCTACAGAGAAAACACTTAGTTGCCATATTTTTGATATTGAAAAAGCCTGAGACAGAACTTGGAGGTACGGTATTTTAAAAGATCTGCATGATCTCGGAGTGAGAGGAAATCTTCCCATTTTTATGAAGAACTTTTTAAAACTCAGAAAATTTCAAGTAAGAGTGCAAACAGAACTTTCAGATTTTTTTTTATTCAGGAGGAGGGTGTTCCCCAGGGTAGTGTTTTAAGCGGAACCCTTTTTATCATAAAAATAAATAACATTTTAAAACAACTATCCCCTTTTGTGAAAGGATCATTATATGTTGACGACCTGTACATATCTTGTACAGGAGAGAATATGAATTTTATCCAAAGACAACCGCAGATTGCAATCAATAGTATTACTCAATGGTGTAACAATAATGGCTTTATTATTTCTACATCGAAAACCGCTTGTGTCCATTTCTGTCGTAAACGCAATATTCATTTGGACCATAAACTAAAATTAAATGGAGAAAATATACCATTTGTCAATGAAATTCGTTTTTTAGGTGTTATCTTTGACAAAAAGCTTACCTTTCTGCCTCATATACAGCAGTTACGGAAAAAATGTGAAAGGTCTCTAAATATTCTGAAAGTATTATCGACTACAGCTTGCGGGGCTGACAGAATCTCCATACTTAAGATTTAAAAGGCGACTGCTCTCTAAGCTCGATTATGGCTCTGTAATTTATGGTTCTGACAGGAAAAGTATTTTGCAAAAATTGGAACCTATTCACCACGCAGCTCTTCGTTTATGTGCAGGAGCTTTCAGGACTTCACCCATTAAAAGCCTGTATGTTGATAATTTCGAACCTGCCCTTGAATCTAGAAGGCAATCGCTTTCACTGAACTATTATTAATCGAATTAAATCGAATATAAATCATCCGTTTCATGATTTTGAGCTGCGCTCATTCTTGATTCAATTAGCCGACGCCAGGCACTCTTTCATTCCTATATTTCATAAGAGAGTACATAACATTTTTGCAGATTTAAATCAACTTTGTTTAAACGTAACCCTTCAACCGAAAAATAAGTTTCTTCCTTGGAAAATTCGTTTTTCATTATTTAAATCCTTTCACAAGCTTAACCAAATCTGACACATCGGGTATCATCTATCAACAAATCTTTCTTGAACACCGGCAACATTATATTGACTTTATTCCAATTTATACAGATGGATCCAAATCAGCTAATAGTGTATCTTTTTCAGTCATTTTACCAGATAATGTGCTTTCTTTTAAAATTAATTCTTACTGTTCATTGTTCACAGCAGAAATAACTACAATTTTATATACATTGGAGAAAATTTCTGATAGTCTGCAAAAGCATTTCATCATTTACACCGATTCCCTTAGTGTATTACAGTCTCTTGAATCATTTCATTATCATCCCCTAGGTTCAAATGTTTTGGATATTTTAAATAAACTAGCATCTCAAGATTTTAAAGTTTTATTATGCTGGGTACCATCCCATGTTGGGATTGTGGGCAACGAGAGAGCGGACAGAACTGCCAAATTGGCGATTGCCACAAAGAATACTACTATACCTTTGACAGACTTGAAAAAACACATAAAAATATTTCTTTTAAACAAATGGCAAAGAGAGTGGGATATTGAAAGCGAAAACAAGCTTCATGGAATTAAACCTATCATCGAACTTTGGCCTTCTCGAATGAACAGAAAAGCGGATACGGTTCTCACTCGATTACGAGTGGGTCATACTCGATCTACTCATCGTCATCTGCTGTTAGGAGAACAAGCTCCAATGTGTTCTCGGTGCAACTGCATTATGTCCGTCCAACATATACTTTCTGAATGCCCAAAATTTTATACACAGCGTTTACACTTTTTAAAATCTAATAACATATTTTTTATCTACTTTACTTGGAAAAAATCTACATGATAACCTTTTACCCTTTTTAAAATCAATTGGTTTTTATTCACATATCTAGTCTAGCGTCCTTTCTGTTTTGAAACTATTAATTTTTATTCCACGTTGTTTCCTATACCAAGGAATTTGAAATTTTAACTTGAACGTATTTTACGTAGTCTGACGCAGCATGGCCAAATCTATGGCCCTTGTGCCACAAAACAAAACAAAACCAAATCTTCATTTCTTTCATAAAATATTCCTTACTGTGATGCGAAGAAGTTCTTTCTTTGTCATCTTTATTCCATTTGGCAGACAAACTGGAATGAGCAAGTTGACAACAAATTGCATACCATTAAATCTTTCATTGGATTATGGCCTGTACTCCCTATATGGGGGTTGGATGTTAAATTGACCCGCCTCCGTATAGGACATACACGCCTAACTCATAAGCATCTTATTTGTGGAAAGAGGAAACCCATGTGTCCTACATGCAGTACAGATTTTGTGAAACACATTCTTATTGGATGTCCTGATTTTAAATCGCATCGTGAGTTGTTTTTCCAGTTATCGTCTTTAACTATGCAG
>JAPMOR010084161.1:112380-124587 GCA_026543865.1 Argiope aurantia | reverse complement strand
CCCAGGGGCTCACCTACTATAGGTGAGTACGGGTGTCCCAATCCCAAGGTACCCAGGGATCTTTACTCCCTTTATGTTTATTCTCCCCTAAACCTGCTGCTGTCTGCTGTATAACTTCCTTCCCTCGACGGGAAGTGAGGGAGCTCTCCATGAGAAACTGTCGCCACTATGTTTGCTTCTTGCTTCTCAAGGACAGCCAAAACTCCACGTGTTGGCCGTGCGTGGCGACCCATTAGAAAGACGGGTGGCGCACTGTGGTCCCCTGTGCATCAATTGGCTGGTACCTAGTCACCTTAGTGGCTAGTCTGCTCGGGATTAAGCGAAGGGGTTACATCTTGGGCTTGGCGTTAAGGGCGGTAACTGTCCCCGGGGGTAACTCCGAGCGTATAGGTTCCGGCTAGCACTAAGGTGTATGCCGAGGCTGGAAATTACTAGAGCCGGTAATTGCCTTCCTTTGTTGGGCTGCGTGGTGGGCGGTGCCGTCGGGCCTGAATTTTATTTAATATCGTATGGGTTGCTCCAAAAAATCTCCCTTCAGTGGGCATAAAAATAACTACAAATGCATTACCAATGTTCATCAGTTTGACTCATTTTTCATTATAAAGAGTATATCTGAAAAAAATGAAACTTTTAATTCTGTCTCGCCATTTCTTGTACAGAAAGCTATCTCAGTAACTGTCGGCGAAGTTTCTTCTATCGGAAAGAGGCGTTCAGGTGATTTGCTGGTGGAAGTTTGCACGAAAAAGCAAACCCAGCAAATCATTAAAATGAAAGCTTTGGCGACGTTCCCTGTAACAGTCACTCCTCACAATTCATTGAATTATACTAAGGGTGTGATTACATGCGGAGAACTGTTCAATGTTCCTATAGAGGAAATAACCCACGAACTCAAACCCCAAGGTGTAACGCACGTGCGCCAAATTACCATTCGGCGAGATGAGCAAATTTTACCAACGAAACACTTTATTTTAACTTTCCATGCTACAAAATTACCTAAATGCATATATGCGGGGTATATAAGATTGCCAGTTCGGCAATATATACCTAATCCTTTAAGATGCTTTCAATGTCAGCGTTTTGGACATTCCAAAATTAACTTTCGTGGAACCCTCTCACTTGCGCACGCTGTGCTGAGAAAGGCCACGACGGCCAGCAGTGCAAGGCACAAGAAAAGTGCGTATCATGCCTCATATTCTAAATCACGTGAACGCTGGAAGATAGAAAAGCAAGTTACAAGTCTTAAATTGAAAGAGGAAATATATTATCCTGAAGCCAGACGGAAAATTTTGGCATCAACACCGAAACCTGGTGTGAGCTTTGCATCCGTTGTGCAAAAGAATTTTTGTAAGAACTATAGTTGCCCAAACTGCACAAGAACAATCATTAAAGCAAAAACCCAAGAAAAGATTTCTGATTCTGACACTGAGGTACTTTGACTAGTAATCCTGATAAGATTAAAGTTGTAGTAAATAAACCAAAACCAAAATCAAATAAAGCTCTGAAGCTCTCCAAACGTGGCCTGGTCTCTAAGGATTTTTCTACTAAAATAAAATTTAAAAAAAAAACTTGACGCAGTTCCGTATTTTGGCAATATATCCGACTGAATAAATATCGCATTCTGCGTTTATTATATTATTTTAAGGCGGCCGACTGTGAACTGAATGTGGTGAATGTCGAAATCTATACCTGCAGATTTTCAGATATATGATTCAAATGTCGTTCATCAAGCTTTTAATTTTCACTACTTTTGGCAATATATAACCGACCAGTTGACATGTAAATAAAACATAAATTATGCCCCATTTTGCCAAAAAATTTTGATCAGTCGACGACATTAAATCCAAATTCTCAGTCATCCGATTTAAATGTTATAATATTCATCCAGTATATACTTTATATTATATTTAGGAGAATAATCAATAAGCTGGCAAGTGAATAAGACGTCACACTTTTCTCGACTAATCTTTTTCCCTTCGGCTAAGATTTTATCATAGATTATGGGAAAAAAATTAGTTTCATCGAGCACTTCGATTTCCTACCAGTGGAATTATTAGAGAAACTGAAGCTTTTATATTATTCATGAATACGACGATAGAGTTGTTTCCCATAATTCAAATTCAAGTTCTAAAATTAATCGTCGTCTTATTTATCTAATTGTTGCTTCCTCGATAACGAATTGCTAAATTTGTTTTATACATTTCACTATGAGACTTGCCTGACTAAAATCTAGTTAATGGTTAAACTAAATTTCATCAAACTCTTTTGCTTTTTCTTTTTTGACACGGTTGTGCATATGCATGTTAAAAAAAAGTTACTTTACTGTAGCGAAATTATGTGGATTCATTATAAATTACTGAAGTAAGTAAATTGTACAATTGCAAATGACATTTATTTACAGTAAAATATCTGCTTTCTTTTGCAATCTAATTTATCAAGCTACAATTATTACACTAAAGAGGTATTACCGACTACAACTGACGACAAAAAAAATATTTGTGGTTTGGTAGCTTTTTAGTTACACTAAGAGCTTAACCAAGTATGCACTAAATTTGTTAAATAAATTACTTCCTAAATTATTCAAACTCTGCATTCCATATTATGACTATGCAATCGAGGAATGTATCGTTTTTATTTTTTTCTTTCAATTACTATTCGCAACAAAAACTATATGATTTCAGATGTTTCTAAATTTTAAATAAACTTTATGTAAAGATGCCTTGATTAAAGGATGATAAAATTGTTATTCATAGAATATTCATATATTCCTCTTGACATACGAATTTACTTAATTTCCTAATTAGATGGTAGGTCTTATTTGGGATAATTATTGTTATTTTAATCCCTAGAATAATATAAGGGTATTTGAGGTAATGATGCATTTTCAATTGACTTTTGCATTTTAAATTACTTAATATTTTCCTTTAATTGCAGATTTAAAGTTAAAAATTTAGTAATTCCATAGCGAATCAGACTCGTCATTGTATACAAAGGGCCTAAGAAAAACCAATGCATGCAATTGAGGGGATAAAACTCACTTTTTGGGAGGAATATTAGCTTGCAATAATTTCGAATTAAAAAAGTACTTACCCATAAGAACGCATGCCTAAAAATGATAGGGGAATTCATATCCAAGACCTAATTGTTTCTTAGTAAAATTCACTGGTTTTTTAAGCCTAAATATATATTGAAAAATAAATACATGGGGGATCTAATGTTTAAGCAGTCCATTTTTCAAAAAAATATTTTTCATATCTTACATAAAATAGTAAGTTTTTGTTCATATATTTGCAAAATATTTTCTCCGGTATTCTTAAGAAACGACATCATTATATCTTTTCCGTATTCTATATTGATCGTGTAAGAACTATAGTAAATTTTTTGTTGTATTAAATGCAATTTGTTGTATTTTTGGTGCGCACTTATTATCCTCAGATTCGAAACATATCTAAATTCCTGCTCGTTGCTGCAACCCTGATTTAACAAATATATTAGGTGGGGGAACTACGCTGAAAAATAGATTTTTGGTGAAAAACATCGAATATTTTTTATTTTTTATTTTAGATTTTTGAAAAAGTTTCTTTTATAAAACTTTTTCTGTGAACTTTTTTATATAGCTTCTGATATAAAGAGTCTTGTAATCTGATATAAACATTTGTTTATTTGCAATAACACGTCATTCTGGCCCAATCTGTGTTTCTATCTATATTCAGCAATCTAGAAAGGAATATTTTATATATAAACCATATTTTTTCTAAAATTAGATCTCAGAGAAATTAAATTTCAAGAGTCTCGTAAAGAAACAGACTCAAATATTGACAATATTTTGATGGTCAGTAAAAGAAACTGAGAACATTTTTTTACAAATTCCTTTGTAAAATTTTAACAATGAAAGAAAGGATCAGCATCTGAATAAAAAATAATCAAAATAATACTTGATTTTCTTTAATTAAATGTAAAATTGTTATGAGTTATTTTGAAGCCAAATGAGAGATATTGTGCTTGCCCCTCTGTCGGCTTTGTCTTGCCTCCCCGTCGGCAAATCACTGCCGCCGCCTCTGTTCATAAAGAATGATTACACACAAAAGAAACCTTAAAGGATTCGATGATTAAAAAAAATCACTTACCTTCAAAAAATATTTATTTTTCTTCAGGAAATCGGGCAGCGCACAAAGTATATCGTATGTTACTAAAAATTTTGAACCATCTGCCTATGCACTCTATAATTTAACACCTGCTTTCCACTTTTTCTTTATCAACATTTAGAATGTTTGCCGATATAATTTTATTTATTTCGGCTGCTTTCTTTAATTCTCGATGTAAATACAACTACGTTGAATTATGATAAATAATTTATCTTTATTAAAATTCAAAAATGTAAAACTTAATGATTTTAGGACAGAAATAGTTATTTTGAAATATTTTTATAGTTAAAATTATATTTATAATTATTTTAACATTTAACAATTAAATTATAGTTATAATTCAAAACAATAAAAATAATTATTTTTCTTTTAAAAAATAAGTTATAACTTATGCATTAAAGGAAAGTACATTTATTATTTCCATTTTATCATATTAATTGAAATCATCTTTAAATTGTTGATTTAATTAAAGTAATTGTTACATCTGCTTTCGTTTCAGAAGTGTTTCGATATATCATAACCTTTAAATCTACCCGATTTCTTCTTTAATTTGGGGAATTACTCAAAGGATGATAAAATCCATCAGCAAATACAGTCACTTGCATTTTAAAACATTTATTTGATTTAGACGCAATATATTTTTATCAATTCACACTCAAAACACGGCTATGTATAAAGCTTATATACAATCAGTTACGAAACATATTTTACATTGATGAAACAAGAGCATGCGGGCTCGTGAACAGTCCGTTCACTTCAGTTCGTTTTTAAACGTGGACGGACTTCTTCACAGTAATTCTGGATATTTAAAATAATGAATGCATTCACACTTATAATATTTTTTCTTCTAAAAATAAAATTGTAATCCACGTATTTGAAGAATAAATATTTATTTTGCATAAAAAAAATATATAAAAAACATATTAATTTAAGCTGTTTGCAAATTGTTATCTTAATTTGAAATAAATTAGAAATTTTTTTTAAAAAAAGCAAAAATTGCTATCCCAGGATAGAACTCCGGTCTGCTGTTTGCTACGCCAGTGACTTGACCACTATACTATTAGTTTCTCGAACCGGCATTACATTATTAATATATAAACTATATTTACAGTTTGAGGGTCATTTTTTTAAAATTGACTTACTATTACCATTTAATATTTTCGTGATTGAACGTTATAAATGTATATTACCATTATACTAAATCTCATCCCGAACTGACCCAAGCAGCAAAAGATCGTTGGCCAACCATTGGCCGAACATCGCCCCACAGAACGCGTGAGGTTGGGGCGAGATCGCCTCCGATCTCGCCCCGACCTTGTTCATGTCCCCCGGCAAGACACCGCGCGATGATCACCCCGGCGTGTTTCCGACGATTTTGCCGATGTTTTTCCGACGTGTAAATACCACGGACGACTTTATACCAAGCATTTTTCGATGAGTTTTATCAATGGGCGACCCAATACCAATCATTAGGCGATTTGTTTCTGCGTACTTTCCGGCGTCAAATTTAAATATTAGTTAATTGGTTATTCATTTTCTCAAACTGTATACATTAGTGTCATAATATTTAAAACTATAATACTTTCAAAATTTTATCAAACGACTGAAAATACGAAACATTTTGAGTAGTTTACTTTTCTTTTTTACCTATGAATAATTTTGTTTGCTATTTATTTTTATAAATTTAAAATTCCATAAAGCACTTGCTTTTGATAGAATGACATTTTTTTATGATTTTAACCTTTCTTCAACTTTTTTAATTATTATTATAGCATATATTTTACCACAATCTTACCCCATAAAATTTTTTAACGATGTCTTTTTTTACTACTCTTTAAGAAAAATAAACAAATGTTAAAATTATTTGAGATAATTTCAAATTTGATCACCTGCACATCTATATAGAAGATTTATTTCCTTCAATTATATATCCTATTTATTTTCATTGTTTAATAACTATTATTAATTATTTTTATTATGGGAAGAAATGTTAACATAATTATAGTTTCAATTTTATAATCAACCAGTATAATTTTACTGATATATATAATGCATCTAATTTTAAATTTCTAATATTGCCTATATCATCTATTTATAAAAGTTATTTCATAACAATTCAAGACAGAAAAATATATAATTCTTATTAAAAAATATTTTCTTTACTATACACACTTTTATATTGCTTAATGTGAGCTATAAACCAAGAATTACTAAAAAGTAATAACATAAACTTCTAACAACACAAATTCCTATTTTAATGTATTTTGAACACCCCCCCCCCTTTTTAATGCATTTGTTAAAAATTGTGTAAAACACCAAATTATATAATTCCTATTATATGTTTCTTCAACAGACAACTTTTTTTTTATAAGCACACTTCAAATTTCTAATATTTTCATGATTTATGTTTAGTGAGGGTTGGGTTTGTGACAAAATAACCAAATTTGATCTTTGTTAAACTCTGAATATTTCACAAATATGTTTCACAAAAATTCTATGCATAAAAATGCAACGCTCCTTTCAATTTTACTGATTCTATTTACAATTAACTTACAAAGTTACTTCATGTAGAAATTTTATACCTTGTTAGTGTTAGCTAATGTCCAATAGACAACATTTTACAAGCATAAATTAATAATTTACTTGAAATTTCTATTTTTTTAAAAATTTATGATTAGTTTGGTTTGGTTTTATAGCACAAGAACCAAACTTGATCTTAGATTAACACTGAATATTTCGCAAAAATTCCATACACAAAAACGCAACACTTCTTTCAATTGTAAGAAATTCCTTATATTTAGTAACTTACATTCCTTATATTTAGTAACTTACATGAAGTAACTTACAAAGTTACTTCATGTTGCAGAAATTTTATATCTTATTATAAATGTTAGTGTTAGCTAATGTCCAACATATAACATTTTACAATCACAAATTAATAATATTCTTTAAATTTCTAATATTTTCTTGATCTATGTTTAGTTGTTTGGTTATGTGGCACAAGAACCAAATTAGTTTAATATTAAGTCTGAATAATTCACAAAAATTCCATACCCAAAAATGCAACACTTCTTTCAATTGTAAGAAATTCCTTATATTTAGTATTAACTTACAAAGTTACTTCATGTTGTAGAAATTTTATATCTCATTATAAATGTCAGTGTTAGCTAATTTTCAATAGCCAACAATTTACAATCACAAATTAAATAACTTACTTCAAATTTCTAATATTTTCTTGATTCATAATTAGTTTGCTTTTGTTATGTTTCACAAGAACCAAATTTGAAATTGGAGATATGTCAATATCAAAATATTTTAAAAATATATTTCACATAAATTTCATACTCAAAAATGCAACATTTCTTTTACTTATACGAAATCTTTTTTATTTACTATTAACATGCAAAGTTATTTCATGCTGTAGAAATTTTATACCTCATTATAAATGTTAAGAGTTAATCTCAAGTTTTAAATATTTTTTTTTTGAACTTTATAATAAATATATTCTGCTAAGCGTTTTTTTAGCCTCATGTCAAAATAAAAATACTTACACAAATGTTATTGCAATACCAAAATATAAGAATGTTATTTAATACTTTTTAAAACTTCTTTTATTTGAAAATGTTAACAAAAAGGAAGAAACTGTAAATGAAAAGGATAATTAACTAAGCTAACTAGAATTAAAATCACTTGAATTGTCATTCTGAAAAAATAATGAGGGTGTGATTAAAGTAATTTTATTCAAAATATATAAAGAAAAATTAAAGTTTTACAAAACAAAATGTATGCCTTTCTTATACAGGAAAAAAAGTTTTCATATAAAAAAAAACAGAAATTAAAATTAATAACTTGTTGCAATGTGGTAGGCTTGAATGACATTTGGAAATACATTTCATTGCATCTTTCATGCAAAGACATTTCATATTTTGGCACTTTGTTTAACACATACATTTGATAAATCCTTGGCTGCTTCCACTGGGCTGAGCAATTGCCACTAATTGGAGAGGAATTTTGTGGTCTGGAATATTTTCAATTCTAAAGGCATAAAGTGAATTGAGATCTCACATATAATTGTTTTAGATTTTTTCTGAAGTTCCAAGTTGGTAGAAACCATACTGTGTCATATACATTATAACTGCCATTATATTCTGCAAATAATTTTGTGCCTTGTTGACTTCAGGAATAGGAGTACACATAGTAGTTTCCAAAGAAACATTCAGAAATTATTTTTGTCTTGTACTTCTTAATTGATTTTAGAGTTTATTTTACCTTCAATTGCATTTTCAGTTTTGGAACAAAAGGTGCACAAAATTTCCATTTCATTGATTTGGAGACGTATTTCATACTTTTCTGGGTTGCCATTTGGGATTCTATTGAATGCTTAGAAAATATGAATTGTTTCATACATTGCCAGCTAGTTTTAGAGATTTTACACAATGTCCAGGAATTTTATAAAATGTTGGATTTCATATTTTTCCAGTAATGCAAATAACATATTATACATATACTTTTCTTTAGGTTCTCCCTTTTTGGCCGGATTTGATGAACCTAAAAAACATATTTAACTATAGTAATAAATGAGCTTTCACTTCTTTTAAAAGTACAATAAAATATTTGTTGACAATTGGAGATGTGTAATTAGCAAGCAAAAGTCTTATGGAACTTCATAAGCACAATGTTTTCATTCTGATATTGGACTGTGTAGGCAAATTTTAGAAAAATGTTTAGGAAATAGAGAAAAATAAAAATAATTCAAATTAATGTAAAATTTATGTTACTATTTTATGAAATATGAAATAATTAGAAGCTATTCCTATAAGAGTATTCAAAAAGGCCTACATAATCACAAGTTTTAAAGAATTTTTTTTAGCCTCATGTCAAAATAAAAATAATTACACAAATGTTATTTCCCTACCAAAACATAAGAACGTTATTTAATACTTTTTGAAAATTTCTTTCATTTGAACATTTGAAATTGTTGTTAACAAAAATGAAAGAAAATGTGGTTGAACCGGAGTTTAACCCCCTTCTTCGCCAAATCAAGATAACACGTCAAAGCTGGCAACCTCCAGACTGGCAAACCTATTATCTTTCGCCTTTATTATGCGCTATGATTGGACATTATACCCTCGCTTTTGAACATTTCGCAAAACACGGCGCAAGACCGTCGTTGGCGATTTTTGAAAATTGCGCCAAGCAGGGGGTTAAACTTCGGTCGTACCGAAATTGTAAATAAAAGGGGAAAATAACTGCAATAATTTGAGAACACGCGAAATAAAAATCTAACAAGAAATAAAATACGAAATGACGATAGCTCAATTAACAAAGTAAAGTTGCAGCACTTAAATGAAATAGAGAGATGAACAGTGGATCTTTAAAGCTTTATTCCGCTTACACCTAACGCTAATAACATTACATACAACTCTGTGTTTTAGGTAATCAACAAATTCTGATGGCTTTACTAAAAATAACCTCTTTTATTCACCATTTAGAATAAATTCTATAATATTTACAAATATAGAATAATAAATAAATTGCACTTACCAAAACTCTTGGAATGGCGACTCGCAATGCTAAATAAATTCCAACACAAACTAGATGATTCATGGGAAATTCCTAAAATATAATATATTCGAATAGCGCCATCTAGGCAAGGCCACTTTCAGGACATCGGGGCGAGTATGTGGCGACTACATTGAAACGGCCATTTTCACAAAATCGCCGTAGGATCTCGCCCCGATGATGACCTTTAGAGGCGATAGAAAAAAATTTGATCAGTGTCCGATATCGCCCCGACCCAAAAGCGACTATCGCGGAAAATGTATGATCTGTAGCCGAGCGATCCGAGGCTTGGCCAATCAATTAGCGACTATTCTTGCTGCTTGGGGAATTTTCAACCTCTTGAGATATCTTGCTTTTCTTTCCTGCAACAAAATCGCTAGCCACCACAGATTCGATCAACATGAATGTTCAAGGACTTAATGTAATTAAATGCATTTTCTGGAAGATATCAATTACAGATCACAAAGTTTGAATTTTGTAATGGTGCTGCATGGTGTTCCTACAAGATGTTCTAGATCGAAAAACATTAAAATCATTTCACTTAAGGGAACAATGACCTTTGAAACAAGCATAAAAATCGACAGAAACATGACATTTTATATTTACCGTTGCCTCCTAAAAATACATGTTTATATTCAACTAAAATAATGTTATAAGATATATTGTTCAATAAAATATTTCAAAGGCCATAATTAAAAAAGTACATTTTAATTACTTTCCTCAAAATGATATTGTAATTAGATTTAAATATCTTTGAAACGTTCCAGGTTAAACATTAAAAGAAAATAAAGAAATGCATTTCATATTTCGAAGTTTTTTAATTTAAAAGTCAATTTTAGTTTTGAAAAACATAAAATTCTTATGAAAATTCAGTAAATGTGGATAAAAAAAATTAGCAAATAATTGAAATTACAAAATCATACAGTTTTATTCTAAATAAAGTTATATTGGGTAATATAGAAAAATAATAGAGTATGTGGTGGTGTTATGTAGAGCGTCGTTTAAAGCACTTCATCGCTATTAGAAAAATAAACTCTTTATTTCACTAACAACTATCGTAACATCACCGCTTAGCGCGCGTATACATAGAACGGGGATTCCCCGGGCGAAGTAATTAACATAGATTGTATTAGGGAAAGTAGATAGGTTGAGCTTTAGAATAACATGAATGCAAGATGGCGCTACGATCACTACAATTAAATTAAAAATTGAGTCGCCTGAAATATTTTGAAATTTAAAAAAAATTATATGTTTTTTATTTTTTTAAAAATAATATTTCGTTTCAATTTAAAAAAAAATTGACTTATGGAATTTTTTAGGTATATGTATTAAAATATAAATAACTCTTAAGTGAAAAATTCGCAGAATTGCCTAATAGTCCGCTTAAATGTACGTTGAGGAAAATATTGAATTAAATGCTTAGCATCTTTTACCGAAAATAAATCTAATCTTTCTATTGTTTCGACATTAAAAATAATCGCAAGAAAAAAAAAGCTGGTTCAAATTCCACCCTTTCCTTCCTAGCTCAGGAAGTTTTTCGTTCGTATCACTATCAACGATTTCGATTCGCCTTCCTTTCTCCGATCCAAACACTTCAGTTAGTTTCGGTTCGCATTTTCAGTAAGCAGTGTACGTGCGCATGCGCGTCGAGTAAATTATTGACAGCTGGCACACGTGATTAAACGTTCGAAAATGATAAAGATATTTTTTTGCTCTCTCTCTCTTCAGCGGGAGTTCCCCTTTAGCTTTTTCTCGCTGTCCAGTCGTCGTATAAAGCAGCTTATCTTTCAGTGCGTTCGTTTAACATTAAAATAAAAGTTCAGAAAGTGTGATACTTTGAAGCTTCGGTAAGTGTGTTTTTAATTATTCAGTTGCATTCTTGTCTATGTGTTCTATAAGATATCCTTCAGTCATAAGTGTAGCTTGTTTATTTTGTGCCTGGTGTTTTTAATATCAGAATCGAAAGAAACCCTTATTTCATTTTGAAACAATGATACACTTTTAAAACCAGAGTTTTATTTCTTTCTGTATATTATGATGTGAATGTGAACTTTTATTTGTTTATTGCCCAGACAATTATATATTTTCTAATGAATTTTGTTTGAAATGTTTAAATGCCATCTTTGAATGAATCAGTTAATTTTGAGCATTGTGAATTGATAAATATTAATTTAATCCGACAGCTGGATTTACAAACATTACATTTAAATAGATGTAAAAAAAATGCAATTGAATGCGGAATGTTTCCTTATTTGTACAAAATATTGCCTACCCTTATGCTATATTTGAAAGCATAAACGTAAATTTACTAGAATACAAGAAGCTGGTGATCTATTAAATTTTTCAGTTTTCGTAGAATGAATTGCTTTCTAACGTCTATTAATAGAATGACCTAGTTAGAATTGTAACAATCGGGGAAAAAAAAAGTTTGCAAATATTTTGCTTCTGTTTTAATGGTTTTATTACTAAAAGGTTTGCGAGTTATTCTTAATGCATCTGGAAA
>JAPMOR010084161.1:76793-112370 GCA_026543865.1 Argiope aurantia | reverse complement strand
CGCTCTTCATAAATATAGGCTGATTGCATTCTTTTAGTGTGCGTTTTTGTCTTTATCAATATTTATGTAAAATGCAAGTAATGTTTATAAATACTCTACTAATTTCGAGTTAAAATAGCCATCGGATGCCAGCGTCTTTCGATAGCTAGTAAGTTTCCGGAAGTATTGATCTAAATCTCTTTCGAGAACTTGATATAGACATGTAAGCAGGTAATTCGTTGGAATCGATAACTTGATTTTAATTTGTTTAATAGGGTTATTCGATGTACTTACAACGAATGAAAAAAAATAAATATCTGCTGTTAAAAGATGGTTTTAATAAAACACTTTGTTCGAACCTGTATCGAAAAGGAAGTTGTCAGCGATAAAATGGCAAAAATAATCACACCATTTCCTTTTTATTACTAGAGTTACTAATAAAGTACTGGGCTATCTAATTCGATCTAGAATTGAACAGCTCTTTTCTAGTCGGTTTTTAAAACGCTTTATAATTAACCGCGTAGCCATCTGTAATCCGTTACGATTTCCGTTATGGAATATAAACATTCTGTTAAACTTTTCTATTCCATGTATAAGTGATTAATAACTGTTCCATTACTAGTTTAATGCTGCTGTTATCTTTTTTTGGAAATAACTGAAAATTATTGCGTTTGATACTAGGCTATTTTAAAACATATCCTACTGTCACTTCTGCTATTTCCAAACTAATGTGAGTTAATTTTTTTTTAATTCTCCTTTCAGTTTTTGTCAATGTGTATTTGAAATCAAATTTAGAAAATGCCTTGTTTCATTAGCATTTAATTTTGAAAAGTAAATAACTTTCTTGATAAAAAAAATTCCTTTTTTACAGATTTAAGATCAATATTTTACAAATTTAAACAATGAAAAAAAAATGGTAATCATTAATCTAGATTTTCCACAAAAATCTTGCCACATTTTCTCCCGATTTCTTCTTACAATCAGTTACAGCTGTACCGAGACAAATAAAAAAAATATCCATATATCTTGGCATTCAAATAAAAGAAATATTTATATAATTCTGTGACCTAAATTAAATGTTCTAAATTAAGTTATGAATAATTGAACTTTCCCAATTGCATCTATTTCAAAATGAACATTTTGAAATATTTCTTATGCATGCCATTTCTTTTAAGAATTTGAAAAATGCAATTCTTTGTAATGTGAAGTAATTTCTTGCATTTTATTTTTAAAATATGATGTAAATCAGTTCTCATTATGAATTCTGAACCTACAACATTAAGTTATGATACATGCAAATAGCTAAAAATTGTATCAGCCTTAATGCATTTATTTCCTATTTAATACTGTTTCGATGCAAGACAATTTAATTGTGCAGTTCCATTTTTCAAAGCAATACCAGTGAAACATTTTCCTTCATCGGAGAATTTTGTTGAATAGGAATAAATGTTTCTATAATAATTTTCCATTTAATTAAATACATTTTCTTTCTTTCGGATACATAACTTTTTTCAATAGTCTTAATTATTACCATGTAACTTTTTTTATCATTATGTTTTTGCAAAACTTCTTAAAGCCTGAAGGTGTTTTTTATATATATTTTAAATATATGCAATTACATATTTAAAAAAAATCTAATTTGCTGGAAATATTTTTTATGCATATAAAAGAAAGTTTTGTTTCCGACTCCCCCCCCCTCCCCAAAAAGGGGCAAAGATTAATTAAGGTGTGCAAACAGCATTAAACAATGTTTGTATTGAAATATAGTGAAAAAAGTATTCAAATGTGTGATCTTATAAGTGGGTACTTTTATCAAGATACTTTAAATAAAAACATTTATAGAATGAAAAAAAATATAGAAAGAAAGAATTAAAAATACTTTTACCAATGCTCACCTTAAGCAGTAATAAATAGAAAAATTCAAAACAAAGGTTTCAAATTTCGCTTCGACCAAGTATTAAAAGCTTGGTGGAAACATGTATATAAACTTAAGTATTAGTTTGCATTTATAAATAAATAATCGTCTCATTTCATAAATTAGGAAAAACATTTTAAATTTATGGAAGGATTTTTTTTGTTAATAAAAGTACTATAATACTTCATACACACTTTTTACATATTTCATCAGCCAATTATCCTTTTGCGAAATAGTTATAATCATTAACCGTTAAGGATCGCTGTAAACATAAGATTCCCTACTTTTAATACTACTAATAATTTTTATAATAATTAACATAAATTTTCCTGGATATTAATTTTGGGTTAGTGGAACTTTTTTCACTCCTTAACTTGTGCTATTTGCATTCACTTTGTAGGTTTGCTGGAACTTAATTGCTTTTGGCTGGAAAACTTAGCCAGTATTTAAAGGAATTATAGAGAGCATCATTTCTCATTTTGATGAGAGATGATTGATGGTTACGAGTTATTTCTCATTGAATAATCTTTTTCTCATGATAAAACTGATCAATACCTTTTTGGAACAAGCAGAATATCTTAGAAATGTTACTTCTTGATTTGTTGTTTGATCTTTTTTTTTTCTCTCCCTTGTTTTGACATGGCCTTAAATATTAATAATAAAAAATTTTCAAAACATCAAAAGTAAAGAAAATACTATATATAGTAAAAATTAATATTGACAATATTGTAACAGTTTTAAGGGTGTAATCAGATGCTGCATTAACAAAAAATCTGAAAAGTGAAAAAATATTTGAAAACAAGATACAACTGTATTTTCTCCAAAATTACACATTTTTGTAAGCCATATGTAGTTAAGATTTACATCAAGAAGCATGTAGCAAAAATTAGTTTGCGAGACTGATGAATCCATCTAAAAAATATGTAAAGAAGAAATGTCTCCTTTTTTTCAAAGTGAATATGAAATTTTGAAGGATATGATTATTTGTACATTATAAATTGAAAATCCGTTCATGTATTCTAATGTCGATCTTAAGATAAGATTAAGATAATATTAAGATCTAATAATTAGATTAAGATCTTAATTGATAAATATGATTGCAGAAAATGCTTCCAATATAGAAATCGTAATGTAGATAGAATAATTGTATAACAATTTTTATAATTTGAAAATTTAGGAACTTTTATATGTGTGTGATATATATATATGTGTAATGAATTTCGAATCCTGTCTGCTAAATAACATGTAACATTATCTTGGTCGAAGCAGAGTGCAGGTTTGAAGACATTATTTTCAACAAGATTATGTAAGACACAAAGCTGTCCTAAAACAGCCTGACTGATCTGGTAAATTACATCCTGTATTTTATCATTCAAGAACTTTACGTCCTTATGAAAAAAAAAATTATTGTACAACTGAGTTGGAATGTTTAGCAATAGTAGATGCTTTTGATAAATTTTATTACTATTTACATGGGAAAGAATTCATAATTCATCCTGATCATGCTGCTCTTGTTTGGCTTAAAAATGTAAAAAATTTAAAGGGAAGATTATTTTGTTGGTCTTAAAAACTAAGCATGTTTTAGTATGAAGTTAAATATTTAAAGGGAACAGCTAATGTTGAAGTTGATATGTTATCAAGGCATCCTACTGCTCAGTATGTCCAACATTTTGTGCATTTATTGGAATTAAATGAGATAAAACACTATTAAAATTTAGATAATACTAAATATAAAAATATTAATGATGTACTTGTAGTTAAAAAGAAAAATTTGTTTAAAATAGTTGTACCTTTTTCTCTTGGGAGAATAATTTTGCAAATGGCTCATGAAAAATTTGAACATTTAGGCAATCAAAAAATAATAAATTTAATTACTCCTCAGTATTATTGGCCCCATATTACTCAAGATATTGCACTTTTTGTTAAACATTGCGATATTTGTCAATTAAATAAAAAGCAAAAAAGATTTGGCTTTTTACAGGTTGTGCCCCTCACAGATTGTCCTTTTGAATGTCTTTCTGTCTATATTGTTAGTGGATGTAATTATTACAATTCAACAAAAAAATTTCTTCATATAGTAATTGATCATGCAACTAGATACGTTTGGGCTTTTCCTTCCGAAAACGAAAATTCTGAAACTTATATTAACATATTAAAGAAAGTTTTCCAAATTCAGGTTCCTTCCAAATTATTAACTGATAGAAATGGTGCTTTTACCTCATCTAAATTCAAACATTTCCTCAGAAATTACAGTTTCAAGCATCTGTTAACATCTTCACATCATCCACAAACTAATGGGAAATGTGAAAGAGTTAGCCAGTCATTAGTAACTAAATTAAAGTGTAAGGTCAATTCTTCTTGTATTAAAATTCCTTGGACTAAACTTTTAGAACAAGTAATCAATGAATATAATTTAACACCCTATTCAGTTACAAAATTTCCTCCTGCATATTTGTTATTTGGCACTTTACCTTAACCTCCTCTTTTAACTCAAAATCAATTCTATCCTCCAGTAGAAGCCAGAAAATTAGCTAAAGATAATACAATAAAATATCATGATAAAAACAAAATATGCTAGATTTATATTCTCCATTCAAACCTGGTGACATTGTAATAATGTATGAGGAATTTAATTATCCAAATCGTAGAAAATTATCTCTATTATTTTCTGGTAAAAATGAAATAGTAACTAAAATTTCAGATGTAAATTATGAAATAACTAAACTAAATGCATTAACAAACAAAGCTACTGATATTGTCCATGTATCAATTAAGAACATATTACCCACCAGAAAGATTAAAATTATGTCATGAATAATAATTTAAATTTTAAAAAAAAACTTTTATTTCCCATGTTTCTTCCACATAATACCCAACTTAGGTTGGCCCGTTGTCTCCACTCGTAAGAGTTTTTCTTTTCTTGATGCGATAGGTGCCATCACAATATAAATTCATATACAACAGTCTTATTGAGATGTGAGGGTCAACCTCACAATTAATTTCTATCTCTTTCTGTTTTGATTCTGGATTTGTTCTCCATTTTGGAAATAAATATTCCTGAATGGGAGTAGAGAGAGTAAGAATCACGTCCTCCTTGATATCCTAATTTTGGGTCATTAAGTTTCACCCACTTCTAGAATTTAGTGGACAAGGTTTAACTATGCACCACTATTTGGATAACTAGTGGGTTAAAGTTTTTCTTTTAAAATTACACATTTTTATGCCATTTATTTTGAGTATTAATGTTTATAATAAGAGTATTTTGCATCTCTTGTTATTTTCAGATTCAAGTGTTGCATACAAAAATCAGAACTGTGTTGATATATTGTTATTATATAAGTTCAATTTGTTATTCCATTATTTTGTATCCCATTTGATGATTTTGAGTTTTCTATTGTTTAAAGGATGTGTGCAAGCATTCTTTACATTCCTCACCAAATAGACAATCTTGCAGACTGAGAAACAATTGACCGAGTTTCTGCGGAAAACCATTTTTTATATTATACATTTTAATATATTTATTTTGGTGTTGAATATATAAGTTTATCTAATATTTTCACATATATCACTTTATATTTTTTGTGCTTTACATAATCTTGTTGAAAATGTCTTCAAACCTGCACTCTGCTTCGATCAAAATAATGTTGGATGTTATTTAGCCGTCAGGATCAAAATTCCTTACATATATATATTCCTAATTATAAGGCAAGCAATGTTAAATTATCATCACTATTGGTAATCAAGCGGAAATAATTGATAGTTCATACTAACCACCAAATATATTACAGTGGAAAGAAGTTTATTTAATATTGCATATATATAATTTAAAATCATATGTTATGCAAAATGGAATTTATATGAATAATAAAATTTTACAAAGAAAAAGGCGTATAGATAAGACATCTGTTAAAAGTCGAACACAAGATTAGGACATCTGTTTAAAGAAATAACATAAATTTATTTATCTCCTATCAGTTTGCGAGTATCTATTTTAAACGAACGTCTTTTTTAAAGGGAGTTATTTTTTTTATAAATAAAAATGACTGATTTGTTTTTCCTCTTAATATCCATGTGTTACAAATATGATAGACAACTTTTCAAAAATATGTTAAATGCGATTTAACTAGTATGCATTAGAAATTTTAATTTATGTATGCATTGTACCTTCTATAATTGGTCATTATATAAAAGAATTGGATTATATCAATGTAATAACATTGATGGAAATATAACTTTTCCTTCACTACTACTTAGTCTGTTTGAACATATTATATAAGGCTGTAACTTTAAAGTATTGAAAAAAATGATTTAATTACTTACTAACTGAAATACAGTAAAAAAGATTGTGAAGCAATCTTTGAAATGTAGGTACTAAAAACTAGATATATAAAATTTTATTATAACAAATATTTATATTTGTATTAAGTATAAAAGTACTAAAATGTTAATCTTAATAGCTTCCAATTAATTATTTTAGCAGAGTAAAATTGCCTTAATATTTATTTAAATATGTCATGTAACTGGTAATGTAATGACTGGTAATGTAAAATGAATTTAATTTTTAAAAAATCGTGCATAAATGAATTTTTTTTAAATTAAATTCTGCTGAACTTTACTTTTAAATTATTAAAATTTGAATTTTGTTCGTTACTTCGAGGGGGGGGGGGAGAGCCAGAACTTCAATTATATAGGAAGTTAAACAATTTGATATCTAAATAAATAGTAATAATAATAGTAAGACACATAATAAACTTGCATTTTTTTTTTTCCCCAAAATACGTCTTATGTTATGAAGAATCGTGTACGATTGATGTTATATAGATTTGTGGCAGCTGAATTGCAGATTTTTTAGGATTCTATACTTTTTTTAAGTAATACTTATTATATTATATTCTTAAGATGAATGTTTCTTTAACAAGTACATTAAATATTATGAATTCTAATCATGTAATCAATAGTGTTATGTTAAATGTCTTTTTATTTCTGATTTATAAGATATATTTTATGAAAAAAATTACGAAGAATTAAAGAAATGCATGTCTATATAGAGGATATTTTTATGTATGAAATTTGAATATGTGTTAGATAGAATACTGAATTTTATTTAGAATATTGAATTTGGGTTCTTTGATGGAACATATGTTCTGGTCTTAAATATTGCTTTCATTGATATAACCATCTAAATGAATAAAAAATCTTTATTTGTCAGTAAATAGAATGATTAACACATTCCACACAGTTAACTTTTCATTTCTTGCCCAATTTTGTACCTTTAAGAAGAGTTCTAGATACTTGAATAATAATAATTTGTTCTAGAAATGCATGATTTAAAAGTATATTTTTAAAATAGCAGAAATAAGGTTGTCTATTTAAATTGTCAAAATATTTTTTAATGAAATAGAATAATAATGTATTATGAAGTGGAGTAAAAAGTAATAACTTTAGTAATGAAGTAGTTAAATTTTTTATAGTCTTCTTATCTAGAAAAATGGAATAAGTTTTTTGAGCAATATACTTTTAAGTAGAAACACAGCTAGTTTAAAATTATGTGATTGATTCATTCAAAAAAAAGAAATGATTTCCCAAATTGTATTGTCAATTTCTTTAAGCTCAATAAAGCAAAATATTCTTTGATAGTTCATATAAAATGTGAATTAATAATGTTATCATTTTTTAAATTTATTTATTTGTTCTTCACATATGATACCACAACATAGTCAGCTTTGTTCTGTTTAAACCAATATTTTTATGCCTTTAATATGTCTTTATTGTTTATTTTTGCTCTAACTTGTTTCGGTTCCAATTTATAAGGACTGGTTATTTTTTATTACTACTTTTTTGGTGAGATAATATTTCCTTTGATTTAATTATCAAATTATGGAATGATTTGAGGTCCAACTTAAGCAAATTTTTAACAAAATCCATTTCATCGTAGCCTTATTTTTAAAATATTTGTATTTGAATAAAATTATTATAACCAGTTGAAATAAAAAAATAAAATTACCATTCTCAGGATATAGAATTTTTTGTTACTCGCTTTGATAGGAGGGTAACTACTTGGAATGATAGCTTAAGGATTATTTTTCTCCTTAGAATAAAATGAAATAATGTATTTCAGATTTGAATGAACTTCAGTGATTTTTGATACTTTCTCATTAAAAAAATATATATTAATTTAGAATTAAAGTTTTCATTTTTAATATTAATGAGTATTATCTTCTTTTAATAAGGTTACTTATTATTTTACAGAAAAATTGAATTTAATGCAACTTGTTTGAAAAATGCATTCATTAGCATGTTTCCAGTATTGATCTCTGAAAAAATTTTTAAAAACATATATTCAATTAGCCATTAATCTAAAAATTTATTAAAATCTTTCAATAAAACTCACTTATTTCAACTGAATAATTTTTAAGAGCAAACTGAAAGATGTTCTATTATTTCTGAAAAGACCTACATAGAGCATCATGTGCATAGAAAACTTTAATCAGGACTTTTGTTTTTGGTTGATCAAGAAAGAAAATATTTTAAATTGAAATTTAAAGGATCCTTCCATTTAATTTTTGCTTCTTTGCAAATACTTAATTATGTATTCGGATAAATTAAAATGCATGTATATTTTTAAAAATAATTAAGTCATGTATGTTTTTAAAATCTTTGGAACTATTAGTTGCAATTTCATAAACAAAGAAATCTGAAAAGATTCGAGTAGAACCTGCATACGAATTCTTAGTTTATTAGTTTTGAGCCCACAAAATTTAAATCGGGTCTTGAATGATGATGACTATTAGTTTACAAGTATTGCATTGATTTTGTTATTTTTTGATAGCTGTAATAAATTAGATGTTTTATTTAACTGTTTGTAATTTTTTTAAATATTTATAACTTTGAAATTGATAGATTTGTAGAAGTTTTCATCACAATTTATATAATATTTTAATATTGAATAATTTATATATTGAATTTAATATTTTCATTTTTAAAGTGATAGAAAGGGAAATGAAAAATCAATGACATTTATTTATATTTAAATGTAAATCTACAAAATCATGCTTAGAACTAATCAATTTAAGAACTTAAAAACCATCCATATTGTTTCATTTATCATGAATATATCATTTTCTGTCATGACGGTAGAAAACAGTTTTTGCTTCATATGTTTAACCCTTTTAACAGCTTGTATAAATTTTTTTATAGTTTGTCACCTAGTAAATATGTAACATATATAAAAGAATAGTTGTCTGTTGAAGCATTTTGAAAATAAGTAAAACAACTAAATATTATTGATATCCATTTAAACTTGAATTTAAAAAAGTTTTTGTATATTTTATTTCATTTTATTAAATAAATTAAGCAAATTATAAAAAATTAGCAAGATATAGATAAAATTTGAAAATTATACTTGTTTATTAGATTAAATTAGCATTATATACATCAAAATTATAATTTTTATGAATGTGTTCAGTATGGCAAAGTTATAGATGTAATCCTTTTTAACAAACTTTTAGAAGCAAAATTTTGTTTTAAAAGAGCAATCATTACGGTCATTAGCATTTTTTCATGAAAGTTCCATACAGTTATCAGAAATATGAAATGTCTTTCTTACATTGACATTGATCATTCGTTGTCAGTTAGCCAAGCCTTTATATATAAACTTTATAATATTACAGCCATTTTAATGCGGGAGCCCATACGACAGACACTATGAGCGCAAATGCGATTGAGCGAAGTGACTAACAACCATTAAATTTACAGTGAAATCAAATAATGAAATTTACAATTCATATTATCACCGTGAAAGTGCGAATTTTTGTAAAGAACGTTGTTTCCTTTTCCTCTTGAATTAAAGTGGAGGGAGCACCCAAGTTAAATGAAAACTACAAAATGACTTTAATAGGCAGCTGAGCTACCTCGTTTATTACGGTGAAGGGGGAAAGCACTGACGACTTTCTACGTCGGAGCCAGTTTTAAAGCAGTTTTTGAAAGCAACTTTCTATGTAACAACCGGTGTTCGAGAGATCCATTAGAGCGACTTTCTACATTGTAGCCGATTGAAAAGTTAAAAAATCGGCTTTGTCATTCTGATATGTCTTGCTTCTTTTATCGCTATGCCTCTCATAATTTTTTTTTCATTATTTTTTGTCATCATATTTGTCACACCATTAAAATTGTTAATTTAACATTTTTGTCTTTATGCTATGCTGTGGAGGGAGATGTTTCTTCCCCCTTCCTATGCAATCAGTGCAAATTATCTATTAACTGTTTTGCATGAGAAAACTGTTTATTGTTTTTTGAATAACTTCAGATAGCTCGTGTTTCGATTTCGCAATTACGAATAATGATGAAATTGTTTGATAGCATTAATCGGTTAACTGCGTTTGATGTTTATACAATCAGTCTAAATCTCACTGTTTGGGTACGATCGGCATATGTATATACGTCGTGTAAAATAAAAATTACCATTCGATATAAAGACTCAAAATTTTTATAAGATCTAATACTTATGTTTTCAACTAGTATGTTTTCGTTATAATAGCAATAAACTTGCTGTAAATTTCAAAACAATTAAGTTTCATTCTTTGATATAGAAGTTATTCCGCGTACAGTGTATTGCTTTTTACAAAATGAACTGATTATTCACCCCAGTGTGTCGGGTATTCCCCGGACTTTATTGTATATCGAGATTCTCCCTGTACTTCATTTGTATTTCGGGTATTCCCCAGACTTAAATGTATATCAAGATTTCCCTGTACTTCATTTGTATATCGGGTATTCCCCAGACTTTATTGTATATCGGGTATTCCCCGATAACGATAGCAACGAAATAAAATGCTGAAACTGATTCGTGGGAATAACACAATACTGATAAGGTTTAAAAAAAACAATGCAGTTTTTTTTTTTAGTAATTTTTAAATTTTCAAGAACTGTGCCTTTTTTTTTTTTAACAATGCATTGTTAATTTTTTATCTAATAAAAATGAAATCTTATCGGTTTTACTATCTTTCCGCAATTTTTTTTTTAATGCAAAACCATTTCTATTGCGTTTTATTTGCATTGTGAGATTTTTAAATTTCGAACCTAGAAATCCCAAAATCTGGCATCCCTGCCGGGATTTATGTATATATAGAATTAACGTGAATAAATTTAGAATTCGATGCATTTAGAAGTCAAATTTAGGAATTATTAGAAATGGATGTCGGAAGCATTAAAAAGGTAAAAACTCTTGCGAAGGGTAATTTTACGAGATAGTTAAATAAAGCTTCTGAAATTTTGGAAAAGAAATTAGAAGACACCGATATTTTGGCGACACAGGTAGTTCTTTCAGAACAAAAGTATAAAGAATTCAGCGATTTAGATACAAAGATTTTAGCTATTTTGCAAAGCAATTACTACTTTTGAAGATAGATTTTTAGAAACAAAAATGAAACTACATAGATTAAACGTGTTAGAAAAACCTAAAGATTTTACTCTTCTAAAAGTATCTATTGATAATACTAATCGCAAATTTAGACTTCCAGAATTAGAATTAAAACAACTTAGTAGAAACATTAAGGAATGCCACCAATGGTGGCTGAAATTTAAAAAGATTCATGAAGAAGGAAGATATTGTAGATGACAAATTTCAGTATTTGCTGCTAAAGACAGTTAGTCGAATCTGTCCCTCCAACAGGAGAAGGAAAAAAAGAAATGAGAAAGCAATACAAAGTTAATTTTAACAGTACATAGTGAGTTTTTTTTTATCTAATAAAATGTAATCTTATCAATTTTACTATCTTTTCGCAAAATTTATTATGCGACCATTTATATTGCTATCCGCATGTATACACGTCATCGCTTTATTTTGAGTACGCATCGCATTAGGGACTTCTAAGACAAGAGGCGGTGACAGTGGGAGGGGGCAAGAAGTTGAGAATTTCATCGGCAAAAGTCTTTATTGCTTCGGAACGTAGGCGAGTTTGGTATTAACGAATATAATAATTTAAAACCCATCTTAGAATTACTGTTTTATAAATAATTGAAGTATCAGAGGAATGATTTAAGTTGTCAGAATGACAATGTTCGACAAATAGCCGACAATGCTACTGGTGAATGAATACATTTTCCGACAATTCTCCGTAAGTCGATTAAGAAATCGATGCAAAGTAGGTGGATTGACTGACGAACATAAGATGTGATTGTCATACTTTCAACGCGTAAAAGCTCAACATTTCGCATAAAAACCGACGAGGTGAAAAGCGACACATTTTGCAGACTATTTTTTGTTGGTCGACTAAGAAATCGAAAAGGCGGATGTTAAAATGAGATATAATCTGGTATCTAATTTAATTGCCGGATATTCAGCCTATAATTTGCATCATATTTGGCAAAGAAGCTGACGAAACGAAAAAGTGAATAAGATCTCATTTGCAAACGGCATTTTTCTTTCTTTGACCTAATGTGACGGCCTCCAGCGGCGTTTGCACTACATAAGCGATAAGATGACTATATCCGGCGAGGTGAAAAGGTCGCATTTTGCAGAATATTTTTTTGTCGGTCGACTAAGAAATCGAAGCGGCGGATGTTAAAATGAGGTGTAATCGGATTTCTCATTTAACTGTCGGATATTGAGTCTATAATTCGTATCATATTTGCCAGAAAAGCTGACGGAACGACGAGCGAATAAAATATCGCGTTTGCAATTTTTTTTTTCTAAGAAATATTATAATTATGCAAAATGGAGTACAATTTTCCTTTTTCTTCTGACAGTGATACTGTATTAAAAATTATATAATTCTGAATACTTCTGAATGTTTAATGCACTTTGAATGAAGTGTCTTAATATAAAGACTATTAAAGAAGTTGTTCATGGAATATTCATCTATACTTATAATAAAGCTCAATGTGTGTGCGTTGGCGCTCTACAGGCCAGACCATTCAACCTACAGCTACCAAATTTGGCACGTGTATACCTTGGAGGCCGGGAATGTGCACCTGGGGGTTATTTTTTCGAATTTTTAACTAGAATTTTATTTATTTAAAAATTAAGCGAAATTTTGAAGTGTTTCTGCTATAACTTCCGAAAATATTACCGCACAAAAGACTTTTACATGAAGTTAAAGATCAAAAATTTAACTTTTAAATGATATAATGTTTTTATCTTAAAATTAAATTTCTATTTTTAGTTAATGAATTTTTAAATAAATATTTTGTTTTTCAATACTTTTTTTCTTAAAAAATAAAAATTAAAATTAAGCACGTTTCGCATTCATGGGAAAAAATAAGCTTTTTTCAAAGTGTTGCCATCACATTGATTAAAGCTCCAATTAAAAATAAATTAAATCTTTTTGGAAATAAAATCTGCAAAAATATAATTTTCGACACATGTTTGTAGGAAATGAAACAAATATGAAATATTATTTTTTCTAAAAAATAAATTCAAGAAAAATTATTTTATGATCTTTTACACTCTCTATACAGGGTGTTTATTTAGTCCCGGACCCATTTTGATGTTTATTGACTCATAAAATAATGAAGATATAAACAAACTTATGGCATTTATTGATGGAATAACTCATATATTTTCCTTTTCAGGTTTGAATATTTTTACTTTTGTAAATATCGTCTGCGTGTGTGGTTAATTTCAGATAATTTCATTTTCCAGTCTAAATATCTGTACTTTTCTAAATATTGTCTGCTTATTGATTGCATTTTTCTCTTTTGTTTTTGGCAACTATTGAAATGTTTACTTTTGATGGGTTTGTTCTATGTAGTACTTTTGTATGTGATGTTTTATTCGAGCGGATATTAAGGAGAATGCATACACCACATGAGAAAGCACAGATTTTATGGTGGTCATACAGTTAATTTCCAATCAACTAAATCACTGACTTTTAAGAGTTAATTTCCAATCACTTAAACTGACTGATTTATGAAAATTTGAATACCATTATTCAATAAAAAAAGGATAATTTTAGATTTTCCATCGATCGCTTCGAAGAAAATACGCCAATCAGCGCGCAGGTTTCTCAAGATTAATTGGCCTAAGATTATGAAAATGTTGAGTTTTTCTAAACTTTTAACATTCAAAACTTCATAAATAAGTCTTAGTTGATCGTGGAAAATAGAAACATTCATTCATTTATTTAAAATTTGGTGTGTCCAGAATATTTCTCAGAATATGATACCTTACTGCATTAAATTTAGACCATAATTTTTGAAATATATTTATAGGCCGGAACAAAATATTATTATTGATTTCATTTCAATCCTTTTGATTGAATTGAATCCACAGATTGAGCATAAAAACTGAATTTTATCCTCAATCTGTGAAATTTTTGGTGAATTATTGTTTGAGATATTACATAAATTATGAAAAATATTTTGTAGTTCACCTAAGACTTAAATACCGAGCGATTCTGTTTGCAATACTCGCATTCAATAATAATAAATAAATAACAATAAAGATGATAAATAAAATAAAACGCTTGGTGTTATTAAAAAATATCTTAATATTAACTGCAATTTCATCATTTACAATTTATATTACAGTTGAAGTTTTGCCGGAAATGACAACAAATTAGCAAAGTATATATAGTAAATTGAACGAAACGATCTAAACAGTATAAGTTTAGTATGACTATCAAAATTTGAAGATTAAAAATGTTTTGTTTGCGAATCTATTAAGAGACCAGTTACTTAAAATATTTAATTGAAAATTGTAGCGAGCGGTAATACTGGCGAACCGGCTGGTTGCCAAAGGCGGCTAGTTTATAATATATTGAGAAAAACCAATGCACACAAATACGAAATTAAGATATATTTTTTTGAAATTATTAGTTTTCAAGAGCCCTGAAGACGAAAAGTATTTAACAATAACGCGTACTTAAAAATAAGGCAGCTCAAATTCAATATCTTACTGCTTTTGAATAAAATGTAGTCATTTTTTAATCGAAATATGTACATATATATATATATATAATTACGTGTTAAATAACTCATTTTTTTACGAGCGCATTTTACATACCTTACGATGACATTTATAAACGAAAACTTCAATATTTACAAGATATTAAAGCTATACAGTTTTCACCGTCCATCTTTAAAAAAAACAACAATCACATTCTCTTATATTCTCCACATTTTATATGGTTCCTGCTTCGAACTCGGAAGATATTTTTAATGCCAATTGTTTGGTTACAATCCTTATTTAAAAATTCTTTTAAGTTTTTGGGTTGGTGATTACATGACCAGATTACCGAATAGGTAGAGTAGGCTACTGCCTAAGGCCCTTTACAAATTCAGGGATATCCAAGAATTTTTTTTTGTAGTGCAAAGACATTTCTTTTTATAGGGACATTCTACTTGAACATATTCTAAATAAAATCAACATTCGTTTAAATTTCAGAATATGTTTAAAAAAAACTTATTTCATGTTCCCAGAAGTGAGTGCTTGCAAATCAGAGAAGTCTTGTTTGTGTTTAGTTGGCTGACTCAATTTCTTTCTATCCTTCTTCCTTCTATAAAGAACGTGCCCTCCGATCACAAAAGGAGGAGGGGGAATTGCAACAATAATTCGGGAAATGGTTACGCTTCTCTCATGGAAGGGGATGTTTGTTTCCGACACTCCTTTCAAGGAAAAAAGGATGAGATATACGTCCTTGACCTTATGTAGAGGGGTTGACAATGTTCTGTAGATTTCTGTTTATTCTAGTTTTCTGTCAGACGTTGCTCCCAATCAAAATACTTCGTTAGTAATTATAAAATGCTAGCCGCCTTTGTCGACCAACCTGTTCGCCAGTATTACCGCTCGCTACAATTTTCAATTAAATATTTTAAGTAACTCTTAATAGATTCTCAAACAAAACATTTTTAATCTTCAAATTTTGATAGTCATACCAAACTTATACTGCTGTTTAGATCGTTTCTTTCAATTTACTATATATATTTTGCTAATTTGTTGTCATTTCCGGTAAAACTTCAACTTTAATTTAAAGTGGAAATGATGAAATTGCAAGTAATATAAAGATATTTTTTAATAAAACCAAGCGTTTTATTTTATTTATCATCTTTATTGTTTATTTATTATTATTATTGAATATGAGTATTGCAAACAGAATCGCTCGGTATTTAAGTCTTATGTGAACTACAAAATATTTTTCATAATTTATGTAATATCTCAAACAATAATTCAACAAATTTCTCAGATTCAGCATAAAATTCAGTTTTTAGTTTACTTTCGAAAGGATTGAAATGAAATCAATAATAATATTAGGTTCGGGCCTATAAATATATTTCAAAAATCATGAAGTCTAAATTTAATGCAGTAAGGTATCATATTCTGAGAAATATTCTGGACACACCAAATTTTAAATAAATGAATGTTTTTATTTTCCACGATCAACTGAGACTTATTTATGAAGTTTTGAATGTGAAAAATTTAGAAAAACTCAACAGTTTCATAATCTTAGGCCAATTAATCTTGTGAAACCTCCGCACTCATTGTCGTATTGTCTTTGAAACGATCGATGGAAAATATAAAATTATCCTTTTTTTATTGATTAGTGATATTCAAATTTTCATAAATCAGTCAGTTTAAGTGAATGATTTAATTCATTGGAAATTTTCTTTTTATTTAAAACATAAGCGTTTCAAGAACATTTTGTTAATCGTGATTTCCACAGCAGAAGCTTTATGTAAAATCAAAAATTCGTTACTTATTAGAGCCTTTATTGAATCAAGTTACATAAAATATAATCATTTTCCATGTAGACAATTTTAGCAGATCTGTGTCTTACTAAAGGTTTACAAATTAGCTGTGTGACCCTGATTTGAATGGATATCCTGTTCATATTAAACAAAACTTGCCTTAAAATAAAACTGATTTATTGGATTAATAATATAGAGTGTGTAAAAGATCATAAAATGATTTTCCTTGAATTTATTTTTTAGAAAAAATATTTCATATTTGTTTCATTTCCTACAAACATGTGTCGAAAATTATATTTTTGCAGATTTTATTTCCAAAAAGATTTAATTTATTTTTAATTGGAGCTTTAATCAATGTGATGGCAACACTTTGAAAAAAGCTTATTTTTTCCCATGAATGCGAAACATGCTCGTGCAGTTTAAATTTTATTTTGTACGAAAAAAAGTGTTGAAAAATGTAGTTAAAATATTTATTTAAAAATTAATTAAAAATAGAAACTTAATTTTAATATTAAAACATTGGTATCATTTAAAAGATGATAAATTTTTGATCTTTAACTTCATGCAAAAATCTTTTTTGTGCGGTAATATTTTCGGAAGTTATAGCAGAAACACGTCAAAATTTCGCTTAATTTTTAAATAAATAAAATTCTATTTAAAACTTCGAAAAAATAACCCCCAGGTGCACATTCCCGGTCTCCAAGGTATACACGTACCAAATTTGGTAGCTGAAAGTTGAATGGTCTGACCTGTTGCGCGCCAACACACACACACATTGAGCTTTATTATAAGTATAAGTATAGATATAGATTATAATATACATAGTACTTTTAGCGTCTCATGTTTTTAATTAAAATCAGAATGTCAATTGAACCAGATTATATTTTAAAAATGCCAATAAAATTCTTTATTTCTCAAACGTCCGCATTTACATAATTCTCTTAAATTTGGGGGGGGGGGAAATTGGCGAAAATTAGAGAAAAATTACAGGGAAAGGAAACTGCATCACTGAAAAGGAAGAAGTTTGAATTTTAAAATGATATAAAAACATTACTTGTAGAATAATTTGCTCCGAAGTTACTGTAGAAAAACGATAAAATTTCGATGTGTTCTAATTAATTGAATATTAGATTAACTTCAATACTTTGAAAAGTTAACAGTATTTTCTCTTACTTTTAAATAATAAGTATACAAGGTTTGATTTCAGTCCAATTCTTTAGATCTATAACATATATACACAGCCACAGTGACTGTATTTATATTAAGATTATATTTTTAATATTGGCAATTTTTTACCGTGTTTTTGAAGATAGTTTAACGAGTAGAGAACACATAAATACAATTTTTAAAAAAATTTTATTTTTGAATGACTTAAAAAGAATTCACCAATTTTACATTTTCTCTATATATTAATTTTTAAATGTAACATAATTTCTAAAAAAAAAAAAGAATTAAGAAGTAAATAGTAATTGAAAAAATGAGTTTAATAGCAAGTACTAACAGGTATAAAAACAAATTATTGGAGTTAACACTTGCACATTTTAACCTTTTGTTCTGCTTGCTTTTTTAAAAATAAATTAGATTCTTTCATTCTTTCCATCTCAATTATGAAATTTCTTTTCCCTGTAAGTTATATGTAGCTTCATGAGGAAACTTGTTAAGCAATTAAATTCGATTAATTGCATTTAAACAAAGAAATATTTTCATTCTTAAAATCGTATTTAAAGAAATATTAATATAAAATATTTATCTTTCTTTTTATAAGATTTTATTTAAAGAAAGAAATATCTGAAAGTATTAGCTCTTTTAAACATAGATACACGTTATATATCGATTCAAATTATACAAACTTTTCAATAATTACATTATTCACATCGTAAGTTCTTTCATGGAATTTTAGAACTCTCTTCTTTTTATAACAAGAACACGAATTATTCGTTCCTGGGAAAAAAAATTGGGAGCTCCTTTTTATTCTTTTCTCTCTCTTTTTTATCCTCGGGATCAGAATTTTAAAAGCATTCTGCATGATTCATAAGAATTGCTTCTTTAAAAAAAATACTTTTTTTTGCTTTTTTGGTATCTTAACGTTAAAAAAAATATATACACTTCTGTAATTGAGAGATGTCCATATCCTTTAATGTATATATTTAACGTTAGAAAAATATAAACATAAAAAATATAGTTTACTGAGTTTTTTTCCCTCCTCTTTCAAATGTGTGACTTTCTAGAATAAATTCTTAAGAACTTTGTTCGGAAGCATTGACAATGCGCTACTTCTTGTGTACACTACTATAAGACAAATAGGGCAATTTCTTATTTGTACACTGGAAACATTTACCAGGCTCTTGTAACTTGATAATACCCCATATCTGTTAAAAAGGGGGCTAAAATAGGCTGACCCTCATAAAATTTATGGCCGAGGAAAGTTGTAAAAACACTCAATCCCCTCATCTCCGATTGGCTAAATATCTCATGCTGTTACCAAGGGTTCAAAGCAGCGTTCTTCAAAGCAGTTACTTTCAATCGAAGCAGTTACAAGACAGAGCTAAAAATACTATAACTTGTATAAAAGAACCAAATCTGCTTTGTATGAGGTGAGTAATACAATACTTATTATTTTACTTTAATCTTCTATTAATTATTATTTTATAGAAACGTGATGTCTTAAATATATCTAAAAAAGTTCTGCAAATATAAATTCTATTAAAATGGAAAAGAACATTTGTTGTATTTGAGAGCCTTAAAAATAATTGGGTTGAATATATATATATATAATATAATTTTAACATTATGTATTTGATTTTCGTCAGTTCTTCCTCTTTCTAATATATTAAATTCTAATGAATCTTTTAAAAGTCATTATTTTTAAAAAGAGAACTTAGTAAACAAAACAGAATAAATCGTTAATCTATAAATAATAACCATAAATTGTAATGCCATGTTTTTCAGTTATATTTAAAATTTTGCAGATGAGAGCCATATTATCTTACTTTAAATTCCTTGTCTTGAAATATCTGCTTTTTGATTTATTTATAAATATATCTTACAAATTTTTCAGTATTAAACCTATAATCAAAAATATGTTGACGCTTTTTATTAATTTTTGTTTAATAATTTGGGTATTTGATTTTAATCATTCCACTTTATTTTTAACCTTTACTGAATTAATTACTGTAGAGCTTTGCATGAAGAAATCAAGATCGTCTGCACTCTCTAGCTATTATGGCCAGTAAACATCAAATATTTTTTAAAAAAGCCAGCTCAGGCCTCGGTCTTTGTCATTTGACCACGGTTCAAAATTCCGAGATTCGTCCCAAAATAGTTCTAGTGTTGCTTTAAAACAGGACGTTAATATAACCAAACTAATCCAAATGATAGCGGGAAATTTTTTCAATTTTCTGGATTGTAGCTGTTGTTGATTTGATAGTTTATTCCCCCCCCCCTATTGCAATTGTTTTTTAAAGAAGGGGGGGGGGAAAACTGGGAACTTGAATAGTTTGTTATTGTCTCAATTTACATTTTTGGCCAGAAATCGTCTCGTGTAATCATAATCTCGTATTTTAATAAATATCTCATGTTTTAGTACAAACACATTGAATTGCCCAACTTTTCTTTTGCACGCAGCTTAAACTGCGGCATCTTGGTGAAAGCAAGACCACCACAGTTTAAATATAGCAAGATGCAAGGTTAAAATTTAGATGAATTTATTTATATATGTAGATATCACCACAGAGCTTTGAAACTATAATACTTAATGGAATGCCACAATTGAACAAATTCTACGAATAATATTTACACATATATTGGCATGATTATATATGCATATAAAATATGAGGATAAGTTTTAGGCTGAAATCATTTTATTGTAGAAATGCGTTGTTCTATTTTGTTTATTATGAATAGTTTATTCATCCCGTATGTTTCTTCATATAAATTGAAAAAAAAAATTACGTATCTGTTATCTTACCGGAAATTGGTTATTGTCATATCTGATTTCAATTATTATAATGAAAGCAATATTTCTTGCAAAAAAATTTTTTACAGCGCATGAGTAGAAAGGCTGAAAAATGCTGTTCAGTCGATGCCATGTATAATTCTCCCGACTGGGCAACAACATGCCGCTGTATTGTATTTTTTTCTTACTGCTCATGCGATTGTAGAATTTGGCAGTTTTTCTGTCGTGAAAAAATGATATTTTCATAGATTAATTCTAACATTTTTTATTCTTTCCGATGCTAACTTTTTTTCCCTCTTCTTAAATGCCATTTCATTTCTATAATTTTACAAATTCAGGTATGTTGATCTTGTCTTTTATTTTACCATGTTTCTTTGTGTAAATATCTATCATTTTAATATCATTTAATGCAGTGAAAAAGAAAATTCACGGACGCTAAAACGGCACTTTATAGCCAGGCATGGAATGCCTGAATCTGTCTTGTAGCAAACATAAATCAGTCCCTTTCTACGCATGTGCTGCTTACTGTGTTATAATTGGCCGAGTGGAAACCCGCCATTATTATTTCAGTAATAGTTGTCAGTCCAAAAAATTCTTTCTAATGAAAACAACGATTATGCTAAAATGATTTCATAAAACGTTGTTGATGTGTAGTTCCTGCGGAAGTTACCCATTGAAATGCTCAAGTGGTAATATATTTTTTCTTGCTGTTTTTAAATTCCCATTTTATTTTTGAGATAAAAATTCTGGTTGATAAAACAAGCAAGAATATGCTATCGTTGCTAAATGGTTCGTCTAACTTTTTTTCAAGCGATAATTCGCCAAATTTAGTATTAGATATCAGACTGGTGATTATAGTAGAACAGCTGCCATCCTAGATATTGGGAAAAGCATGCTCCGGCGCAGAAGGGAGGTTTTGAATATCGCCAAGTGATAGAGATTGGGCTTTTGTTTATTTGAAGTAAATCTTTTCATTTGTGTGACTTAAGAGTTTTTAAGAAAGCGACGCACATGAAGGATTTTTTTTTTCTGAATAAATATTATAAGTGAATGAAATATGGCAGCGTATTGGTTTGTATTAAAATTTTTTTTAATGAACTAAAATGCTGTTTACAAATATTGATGCATAAAAAAAAGTAAATAATTTTAGTAATTATATGAGAGTAGTTTTATACTTATTTCTTGGCGATATCAGCATCCACTGATAAGGATGTTTTTTTTTTTTCCCTTCAGTAATACGTAGTCACAATTATTGATGATGGAGCTTTCAATTCAATTTCTAATTGCTGCAAAATTTTGGTTGAAATTTATTTTGAAGTTCCCATTTAGTTTCTTCCTCTTCGCTAATGCTTTTAATTGAGCTGTACACTGCAACAACTTTTTAATGGTACTAATAATTAAGTTTAAATGATTATTGATTTAAAAAAATTAGAATGTGCACCTAATTTCTTTTAAATGAGATTATTTTGAATAATAATATTTAAGATGTATTTTTAAAGCGAATTTCTGAAGGGGTTTCCTCTCCCCCCCCTTTTGTTTTGCTTGTGAATGAATGAATGAATTTTTGAATTTATGATATTAATAAGAATTGTCTGTCTTGGTATGTTTTTTTTTTTTGAAATTGTATTAATTTCACAATTCTTTATTTTAATATAAATTCTTCATTTCTTAGTTTTGTCTCATTTTTCAATGAAAAATGCTAATCGTGAAGAAGGAAGTGATAGTGGTTGCTGATTCATTTGCATTGTGAGTCTAAAGGTTGAAAGAAGTTACTCGGAGCGTTGAACTGATTTCAGATGAGCGTTGCTTTGAACTGCTGACAGAGCTTCTGTTGAATTAATTAAATAAAAGAGATGAAATTGGATCAGGAAATAAGAGAATATTTTAGAATGAAGTTAATATGGGCTAAATTAAACTAAAAATTAGGAAATTGATTAAGTTTAATCTTCTGACTCCCAATGCGGCTGAGACGGCTAGACATTCAGACATCCACAGAACGGCTGAGAGGCCGAAATGCTACCTGGTTCTTTTCCTTCCCTTTTCTCAGCAGGGTCGTAAAATCGTGAGGGGGCGACCTTTTCTTTTCAACAGTGGTTGCTTCCGTTCCCACTGTCACTATTGATTGGTGTCTCCAGAAAGTGTTTGAGGGTAGATGTTTAATTTACAGTACGCTTTCTGCTCGCCTGCTACTAAGATATCTTGCTCGGGCTATCGGAAAGCTTCAACTCAAAAAGAAATTAATAACATAATCTTGGAAGATTCAGATGAATCGGATTTGATTTGTGATGAAGAGGATCCTGGATTTCACACTTCAAACTCTTTTCAAGTAGAAAATATTTCTATTTTGTTAGAAAATGATTCTGTTAACGAAGACGATATTGAAGTTTCTGAAAACAGATAACTCGGGACAGATTATTGAATGGAAATCAAATTTGATAGAAAAAAATTATTTCCATTCCGAAATTTGACCAACTTTCAGGCCCAATCCATAATTTACAAACATTGGAAAGTATGTAAAAATAATAAATTAAAAAAATAAATGAATTAAAATTCTTATTGTTTCAGAAAACTGTGTTTAAAATAGTATTAATTATTTTTCAAAGCTCAATCTCCCCCATACCAGTTTTTGAAACGGTTTTAATTATAAAATAAGAAATTAAATATTTCTTCCTTGAAGAATTTTGCAAATCGTTTGAAAATTGGCTGATATATCTTTTGTGCAGTGCTTAAATCAAAGAACATAATTAAAAAAATGCTAGCAAATGTTCTCTTTGGTTAAATATTCGGTGTTTGATTGCTGTATTCATAAAATAGGACATTTTTTCGTAGTATTCATATTTTAGTATTTAACAGCTATTCTGAGTATGCAGAGTCATTTGGAAGGGAAAGGAGGTTTTGATTTGGATACTTTTGGAAGTATACCTGCAAAATTTTAATTGGTATATATCGACCAGATATATACCAATATTTTTTCCATAAATCATTATTTGCCCTGTGTTACTATTGCCATTTTAAATTAATAAATTTTGAAAATTAACATAGTTAATGAAGTTATTTCTTAGATATGAATCTACATATATCCTAATAAGTTTTTCAACATTAGAACATTATTCTCTATCTTCTAATGAATAAAGGTGAGCAATTACTCTGGAAATTAATTAATACATAATTAAAATTTATAATTATTTACAGTATTTATATGAATAACTCCTAAAATGAAGGGGGGGAAACGAAAAAACAAAACCTCTTGAATGATTCAATTTTCTGATGCAGCAATGATTTTAATGAATAAGCAAACATATTATTTCAATGTTATATTTCAACATCAAATGCGTCTTTCCGTAATTAATAAATTATAATCAAACACAGCGGTAAAAAAAAAAGAAAAACGGAACGTGTGGAAAATCTTTAGGTGAAATTTTAAAGTATTATTAAATTTTATATACAACCCCTTATTCTTCAGCAGTAATTTGACTACAGAAATAGGTACTCTCCTTTATACTGTCGGTCGTTTTGGATTTTAAAAGAATTGCATATCAAAGAGCAAAGGAATTCAGAGAGTTGCATTGGATTTAAAAATATCATTAAATGCATGCATGGAAAAAAAAAATATCTCACTGATCTAACTATACTTTTTATCTTCCATTTGCCTGCATTGGTGAGGAGGAGGGGGAAAAAAAAAAACTTCACTAATAATTTTATGCTTTATTCGGAAATAAAGTTGGTTTAACTGTGACTTAAGCTCACTGTTGCACTTTTGTTTCATGGTTACTTCTTTGAAGAATATTTATTATATTTCAACATATTTTTCTATAAATTATTAATGTAAATTATTAACATTTTTACTGCATGTGATTGTTGTGCAATTTTTTTTTTTTAACAATATGTCTAGATAATGTTTATTCAATTCACTGTGGACTTAGAGAAATAAATACAGAAGTGAATACATTTTTATATTTATTTTTGGAAGCCTTCAACATTGAATGATCGAAGGCTTCCAAAGATAAATATAAAATGAAATACACATGGTGTTCCAAAGAATTTGACATTTTCTAATATTGGAGAAGCAACTGTAAAAGTTGACAAGAATTTTTGAAATCTTTTAAGCTTAAAAAAATTGCCTCTTAAATTCTGTAATCATGGACGGTTAGAAAATGCACCAGTAAACTTACGTTTATTTGAAATCTGGCAAAATGTGACATGTTATGTGAAATTAGTTGAAAGTGGTAACTTCCCAAATTACCTGTAAATCGTTTTTCACTTTTTCCGTAAGTACTACAGATAAATTAATATTTGTGAATTTTTTTTCCCCATATATATTGCAGACTGCTTTAAGCCATTTCTTCAGGAGTGTCAAAGTGATGGCTCACTGTTGCTTTTTTGTGCTTCTGATATTTATAAGTTAAAAGAATGTTTGCATTTTTTTTAAAGAAAATTTCTTAACTAAAATTTCTCCAGTAAATAGCTTATGTAAAATTAATTTTTTTGAGAATGAATCCTATTCTGCACTTATAAGGCGAGTGAGGTATAGTAGGAAAAAAATTATTGGAAAAATCGCATTCCAAATAAGAAATATCCCGTAAAAATTATCAGCTTTTCAAGCATGCCTATCAGAAATTTGTTTTACTGATTACGTATATCAGCATTTTTAAGACTTCTATAAATTATGCTTTAAGTAAGCAATGCTATAGGACCCAGTATACATGATAGAGAAAACTAGTAAGCATGGAAACAAAATGAAATGGATTCTTTTGTACTTGCATCAGAAAACACAAATAGATTAAGATGAATGTGACGTTATTCTAATAGTTTATAGATTTTTTGGAAAATGTAGTCAAACCATCCATATTCGATTTCAAGAATTTTAATGTCAAAAAAATGAGAATAAATATATATATATTTTAAGACGGAAAGTTTACAAAGCTAGGTTTCTAAAATTTTCATTATTTAACATGTACAAACATATATTGAAAGAGGATTCATTGTTAATAAAAATATTGAGGTGGAAAATTTGAATGAAATATCATTAATTCTATGATTATGTAAAACAATTTGGTGGAATTCACTCAATAAACATTACTGAAGAATTGAATATCAGCACCATCAGCCCATTCAAAATATTGCTTTTTTTTTTTTTTTTTTTTTTTTAAGGAACAAAGATTTAAAGAGATTGCTGCTAATTACATAAAAAATACGACATAAGAATCTCATTCGTCAGTAAAGTTAATCAGTTACAGAAAAACAAATCTTCTAAAAATTAAAATGCTGAAATTGAACGTGATGTTAATGTGCTTGCTCAACAAACTGAGCAAAGCAGGCTTTTTCACTGCTAAAAAAACTAATGAGTTCCAAAAAATTATTAATGAGAAAATTGGAACAGTTGAAAGAGATTGAAATTTCTATTACTTACGTTCGTAATCCCCCCCCTTTTTTTTTCCTTTTAAGAAATTGGGCAATGTCATATTTCTCTTATTCTTAATAAGACTGTAATGTAAATAAAGTATTTCAAATGTGGACTGCAAGTGCTTAAATTAGATTTTAATGAGAAACTTGCAGGAAAACGTTTTAAATAACTTAGCCTTGATATTTATGAAAAATATGCAGCATTTATTGTTTGTATTCTGTGTTTCTATTTTTTTTAAACTTGTTGTTTTTGTCTTAGTGAATTTCATCATCTTAGTTCTATAATCAAAACTACTATGTTAATGTTTGTCCTTAATTTGTGCCTATAAGGTGCTTAAAAAGTGCTTATAAACTGCTTATTTTTTAAGATAAAATTTCACTACTTCACTGGTATCAATTTTTCAATTGGCTTTATGTTTTCTACTATCTTAAAATAGAAAATTTTTCTTCTAATTTGTTTCAATAATTCGTATGGTATATCAAAGTTGCAAAATCAAAAACTGTAGTGACGAATCTATGCAAAAAGTTATTTTAAACATTTTTTTAGACGTTGAACGAAACACAAACACGGTTCAATGTAGAAAAATTATTTCAATGGCGCCACTTTAATGACTTCTATTTTTCCGCCTTATTTATCATTTGTTTGGGGTGGCGCAGCATAGTCAAAACAATGGCTCTTCGCCAGAAAAATCCAAACAATCCAATCCTTTTATCATTTGTTGTCATTGGCAGTCTTAAATGGAAATTAATCTGGTAGCGAAGAACGATCCTGACTTTTTTTAGAATCTTTTAATTTTAAATGCATTGATTCTGGGGTTATTGTGAATCTAGATGAAGAAGTGGCTTGAGGGAGAAGAATCAAAACAAAATTGAATGAAAAATATTTTTTACTTTATATTAAGCAAGTTTATATTATTCTTTGCAGGTTATTGTAATATCTAATTGAAATGCCACCGAAAGGAAAAGGAAGAGGTACGTTCTTGTTTATTTATAACAGCTTATTTATGGAATTTTTTAATATTAAACTGAGTCTTTCAAAAATTTTTGTTTAAAGTACTTGGGTATATTAATAAATTTGATAGGTAATCATATATAGTAAGTAGATATATTTTAAATAGAATTGTCCGTATAAATTTTAACCCTTAATTGGGGAGGTGCGGTTTACGAGACCGCATTTTCTTTACAGTCAAATTAAATAATCGAATGAAAGTATTAATATGAAAATCAGCCAATATATTCTGCAGATATTTTCCTTGGTGTATAAATATGTTTTAGAAATTTTTAAAATATATTATCATTGAAAAAAGTAATTGCGTTTGAACATACATATTCTTTTCAAATTGTATGTTACAACAAATAATATTTTTGAAAAAAAAAAACATATATATTTACTTCTTAAGTCATATTTATTTTTCCAGTATGAAAAGGGAAGGAGGAAAAAAAAAAAAAAAAAAAAAAAAAACGTGGCAATGAGTAAAATTGACACTTTTTTTTATCGGCATCATTTATTCGCAGAACCTTATGAACATTCGTAGCACGGTTTTCGAGAGCATTTTAAACATACAGATTAAGTAATAGTATAAAAATCAGCCTGTAGATAGTTCTCATGGTATATTAATATATTTTAGAAATTTTTCAAAATGCATTATCGGTAGAAAAAGTAATTATATTTGAAAATTCATATCAGAATCAGTCGAATGCGAACTTTTATCGAAAAAATTTTCTGTACAATTATCCTTATCACTAAAATCACTTTCTGCTTCATTTAAAAGTCCCTGGAGTTGCTTCATAACGAGGATCAGCAGGTTGGATGATATTTCGAAGAGAAGCATTCTTCTAAACCTTGTGTAATACTGGAGCACTAAAAGGGAGTTGCAGTCTCACAGATGTCGAGCAACAAAATTCCTGAAATATTTAAAAAAGCATCCCCTGAAAACGGTTGAAAAATTTCACGTGTAGTGAAGAAGCTACAAGATCAATCCATTTGATTGAGCTAAAAATGGAGTAGGGGTGAAGGAAAGTGCATCCTTAGCGGTCAGAGATACTCCACCTCCCCAGTAAAGGGTTAATAATGCGATCAATAAACTGATTAAAGTGGAATAATGTTTCTATTCTGGTGATACAGTTTGCTCATTTTTCAAAGCGAAGAGCGTGACATCTCAAAAAATACAAGGCAACATGTTGCTGAATGTTAGGTATACAGTTATAGATGCGAGATGGATTGCCTGCAATATTTTACCTCAAAGTTGGAACTGAAACATTAAGGATGGGGAGAAGAATGAACTCCTGCATAAATGAAACATTAAAGGGGTGCATTTCACGGAGTCTCTTACATTAAAAATGATCTTGGATATAAATTCATATAGCATGATAATGTCCTTCGTAGCATTATTTGTATAGTCCAATTAGGTTTTCGTTTCTGTAGTAGGTATGAAATCGAACTGGGAGCAAAGGAGGATTACCTTTGGTGCAATGATTCATGATCTCTTTGATTTTCTGTTAAATTAATTAATGTGTCTAATTACATTTTTGTCTTGTTTTTTTTAAAATCTCCATTAGGAAGAGGTGGCCCTCGAAGGGATGACCAGCAACCTCGGCAACCGCAAGCAGGTAAATTTATTTTTTACTCTCAGTGCTGTTTCCGCGTTTCTGATACAATGGTTCCACTAGCTTGCGGAGGTCTGTTGGTAAGGTTTCAGGTTCGAAACCCGATTCCATCTTAGAGCCATCGTGTAAGCCGGTCTGGTGCACTTCAAATCCGTCGGGACCAAACATCCTCACGCTGCTATGGTGTGGAAGTTTGGAGAGGGGGTGCCAGCTCAGGTGTAGTCCACGTCATCTGACCGCGGTTCAAAATTACGAAGTCCGTTCTAAAATAGCCCTGGTGTCGCTTTAAAAACGCAACGTTAAAGGATAATCATAAAAACGGAACTCCACAAGCCTGCAAAATTGGAAGTTTTTAAAAAAGACAAGATAAGTTTTGGTTAATTATTATTTTATTTGGTGTGTTGATTTCGAAAATAACCACCATTCCCCCCTCCCCCCCCCGTTCATGTAAGGAATTTTTGTAAAATCGATATCGATATTTTTGCTAAAATCCTTTTTGAAAAGGAATTCTTTATGCCAGGAGAAAGCTTCTCATCAAATGATTGTTTACAGTGGGCGTCGTATAAAGAGGTTTCAGTAGGGGAAGTCGTTTTTTTCCCCTTTTTCCTTGATTTCAATTTTAAGCGATAAAAAAAAAAGCTATTAATCATGCGGCTTTGAAATAAATCTGTTATAATGTAGTATCATTATTGCTTTTTTTTTTCATACTAAAAGTATAAAATCAACCGTTTGTCTCATTTACGTTCAGGGAATGCTATCTTGTTTTTTATTTTGCCGTGAATTTTGGAGGATTTACATTAATTATAAAAGTGTATAAGCCACAAAATATATTTATTGAAGTGTTTTTCATATGATTATTCTCTTAAAACTAAAGATGTGGCGCAGCTTAGCCAAAGATGGCTTTAGTGCCATAAAATACAAACTCAACTCTAAGACTAAAGACACATTCTTTGAAAATGTTTTATTCCTTTATATATTTTTATAACTTTTCCTGAATCGAAAACTTTTATTTAATGCCATAAACTGAATTTTATTGAAGTAATTGTTTTAAATCAAACGTTAGACAAGTTTTTAGCAGATTAAATAATTTTTCTAGTCAGTACCTGAAAACCTCTATCTCATTGCTTTATCACCTTTTATTTATTGCTCTGACGGGGTTTCGAGAAAACTAGCCATATTTCTAAAATGTCCCGATTTGCTTAAGAACTTCATACGTAGCTACAATTTTCATTAAAATGACAGTCATTTTAACTATCTGTTAGTGCATCAATTTTTTCCTCAGTAGTCAGAAATTGTACGGGATGTATGTGCTGGAGAAGTCACTCAAAATATTAAAAATATTTGTTACGGTTTAGGTTCAGCACATTGTGGTGCTTTTATTATAAATGTTGCTTTCCAATCACAAGGCCAGATTTACACGCACTTAATTTACAGGGTGGTCATAAAATAACTTTCCTTGTTTGGAGACATTGCAGCTAAAACGAATGAACGAAATGAGACCACATTTCGTGCACACATTTTGAAAGGCATGGGAAGATAATTTCAGAAGGAAAAAAAAAAAGTATATAAAGCTGCCGCTAGGAGAAATACTGGCGCTATGGAAGTACAGTTATGAATGAATTCATGAAATTTACAGAAAATTATCTTTTAATCATCAATATTGGTGTCCCTTGTACGCCGTGCAACATTTTCAATATACTGACCTTCCCTGTGTACAGAATATTGCATACAGTTTTCGATGTTCTTTAAAGCCCGTCTTATGTTCTGTTTCAAGACATGCAGGTTTGCTTAAAAGCAGCCACGGGATTACAATGTCTAGTGTAGAACAATTTTACCAGTAAAGCACACTGAGATAAGGTAGGGTTCAGATTAAGAATACGTCAACAAGTCGAGAACGAACTGTTTACAGATCGCTTGTTCTTTCCTTTTTTTCCCCCCACAAAGTAGGCATGGCGCTGCTGTCACGAACGCACTATGGATTTTACATAATCCATCCTAAAATGCAAATTTCTTCGTTTACACGTGATAGCAGCGTCTAGTATTTCTCCTATCGACAATTTTTAATGTATATTTGCTGAATTTCTTTCCATGCCTTTCACAATCTGTATATAAAATGCTTTTTTATTTCGTCCATTCGTTTTAGCTGTAGATGTCTTCAAACCGGGAAAGTTACTTAATGGTCACTCTGTTCTTTCAATATTAAAGCATAAAATTAAGTTCCGCAAGCAAGTAGGCTGAGTTCGTTTACGCTTATAAGTTCGGAGTAAAAGGCGAGTGAGTTGGAGAAAATATATCGCGATACTCGGATTGGATGTGAGCGTATCCTCATTACGTCACGTTTAGACAAACGCAATTTACAGTTAAAAATTTCCAATTTGTATTTGAAGATTGATTGACATTTACTATACCATTTTCTTCTACTCTAAATTTTAAAATTCAGTCTTCATGGTGCATTTATTATCACTATGTGCATATTTCATGACTGTAAATGTGATGGATTCATATGTACACAAAAATATTCTTTCAACATTACAACTTTCTGGCAATGCATCCTAGAGAAGCATTGTGAACTTCCTTTCATCCTCTGTTTCTTATTTTTATGATCTATCCGGCATTACCAGCTCTTACTGCAACACTACGAATTATTTCCCCACGGGCAAGAATGATGTCTTCTCTCCCCTCAGCTAAGGTAGGGCAGTCGTTGGATTTGCCCTTACCGCCGTTACCCGAAAATGCAAAGCCGAGTTTTACGAATTATAAGTCTACTTGTACGAAGTATGAAAAGAGAAAGCGCTTCATTGTTATACTAAGAAGAAATTATCGGAAGTAAAAATAATCTACCTCGAGACACTGATGAATCGCCTTATTTCAGACTTTCCCGTATTCGCAGAAATCATTTTTAGAATTATGTCAGTCCGTAAACGCTGAAATTTATGAACCCAAAGAATTATATAATTATTTACGAGACATATAATTACTAACTTAATAGCTATGTCAGCAGTTTGATGGGTATTCTCTCGCAATTGGCTGGCTCTTGTATCAAAGCGTGAACACTCGACAGATATATTTAATATTCCAAGTTATATACTGAATTCAATTTCCCGTGTCGATCTCTCACCTTGTGAGTATTCGTTATATTTTTAAATGGTATGAATTTCTTTTTTAAAAAATCACGAATTTGCTTACTAAATAGTTAATGAGAATTTAATTGATTGATTTATAATTCAATACAAACCTTTAAGAGCGTCATAAAAACTGAAAGGCGAAAAGCTGAAAACGACTGAGTAAAATTTCTGCTTTAGGCGGATAATTTAGACAAATATGTTAACTTGAAATTTAACTTGTCACTACTGTTTTTGAAAATCGGCCATTCTACCATCTGAACTTGTAAAACAACACTTTAAAATTATTATTATTTGGGGGGGGCACGAATTTTGTCTTAAATTATTTTAAAAACTGATATAGGTAACGACAGAATTTTTATCAGCTCTTTCCTTTAGCAAGTTTTTGTCTTGATGAATGCGGTCGTTTCAACGTACTTTTCAAAACTTAATTCGCATATTGTCAATTGAAATGTTATTGCTCATTATGGCTTCCAGTTAATTAAGTTATAGCTAGAAAATATCCATTCCTAAATAAACCAAAAATGTTTTTTACTTATTATTTTCATATTTATTTCCGTGTCATTTTTGGTATTATGTTTATGCTACTTCTTTTTAATTAGGCCGAGGCGATGCACCACGGCAGCCTCAAGCTCCACCTGGTATAGGGGAAGCGCCCCCATCTAGGCAGCCTCAAGCTCCACCTGGTATAGGGGAAGCACCCCCATCTAGGCAGCCTCAAGCTCCACCTGGTAGAGGGCAAGCACCCCCATTTAGGCAACCACAAGGTCCACCAAGCAGAGCCGGTACGTATTCTGGAAAACCTGATCAGTTTGCCCATTCCAGACGATCCTTCTGTTAGATGTACGTATGTATGTTCAGCTGTATTAAAAAAATCTTCCATCAGCGGTGGCAGTTCGATTTACAGAGTTCCAGATCTGTAATAATATTTTTTAAAAAAATTTAACTACCTTTTTTGTGATTTACAGACTTAGAGAGATTGATGATTTATTGTTAACCGCTCTGTCTGACCGCAGTTTAAGTGTATAATCAATTATTATTCTATAAATCACAAAGAAGATGTGAAAAGCGAAATTGAAACAATATTTGTAAACAAATCCTAAAATTTCGAGGGAAAAATTTTCAGGTATTTGTAAACGCAAATCCTAAAATACTGCTTAAAATAGAATTGTTGTGGCTAATTTACGTTATGTATGGAATACTGCTTAAATTCTTTTACAACTGTTTTCCTAACATTACTCTACAACGCAGAAGTCTGTTTCATGAATAGGCCTAGATAGAAAATCGCTTATTCTCGATGTTCCCAACATTATTCCTTATTGTTCCAATATATTCCATATTGATGAACTTCCAAATAATTTCTTTTCAGCCTGCATTTCTGCCATTTTGGATACTGAATTCCTTCATTGGTGTTTTTTTAAATTTATTTTTTTGTTCATTAAATTAGCATAACTCAGTAATATAATCATTTCAAACAGTAAAATAGCTCATGGAGAAACAACAGCAAACCATAGTATGAAAGCCTGCACCTTATTCTAATGAAGACCAAATTATTTTTGTGCAATCAAAGAACCTTCTTTTTGTCCCATTCGGTTTCTAAGGGAAATCATGTGTCCAACATATGTCAGAATGCCCAAATTTCAATGCTCAGCGTTTGCTTTTTTTTTTTTCAAAACGCGAACGCTCCATTACTTTTCTTACTTGGTTAGACACCACATACTCAAATTTTTGCATTTTTAAAATCTATCAAATTTTATGCTTTCATGTTATGCTAAACTTGTGTGTTTTTCAGTACTTTTGTACATTATTCGTATCTAATTATTGTACATTGGTATGATTTTTACCCTGGTTTTTTTGCACAGTTAAAACCATAGCTCTTGTGCCAGAAAAATCCATACAAATCCAAATTCTTGTGGGAAAACCCGAAATAACAAGTAGAAGTGACCATCAAAACATATGTAATGTACAGCTAAATATTTCAGTTTTTAATAATTAGAATGACAGTTCTGTCAAAAATAAATTGGTCTACTTTTATCTTTTTCTTGTACCTTTAATTCTGCCATTAGTGGCAGCTTGCCGACTGGTCATACTAGGTGGCTACTAAAGGTCACAGAGCTGGAAAAAACGGCTGCTGGCAGATTGGTTAAAAAACATTTTAGTGGCTAATAATGCAAAATAATAAATATAAAAAAATATACAAATTCTATGAATTAAAGATATAGGTTTAAATTAATGTTATGCCAAGTATTGATAAATTAACGTTTTGCCAATTATATGGTCAGATTTATATTTGTTTCTTTAAATTTTCATAATTATTAAAATGTTTATAAACATTGAAATTATGAAATATATTATGTTGATACAAACTTGATGGCACATTCAAAATTCTGAGTTGTCTATTCAGGATGGCGAATGAATAACTCAACCGTTCATTTTAGAGCATTTAACGAGACTTCTGAGAAAAAACACCAGATGATAGCAAAAAGTATATGTAATAAAATATATTTAGTAAATAATAAATCAAGGGTAGTAACTTTTGAAATGCTTAAAATTTAACGGATTAAGATAAATTCATGAGTCAACTGCTTTACCAGAGTTACGGCAAAAGGCGTCATGACTCCACTTGGGAATAAATTGGTGTCTGCTAATCAAAGCAACCAATTTTTGCCTATGGTTTATTGGTTGTCATGATTAATAGATGTTGTAAGGGTTTTGGCAATGTTTTCCTTCTGATGAACTGTCTAAGGCAGTATTAGTTTCAATAAGTCAATTATATAATATTTTGCACAGTATATAATTTTTATATAAATTTTTTGTGACGCGAAGAAAAGGCACATTTCACGAAATCCTGAAAAAAAATTGATATTAGTTAAATTAGTATTTAAAAAAATCTTCTACAAAGGGAATTACAGATGGTATATCCTTAACTTTTATACCAGCTATTGCTATAGATAAATATGGAATAGCTAAATTAACCGTAGAAAAGTAGAATTGGAACTAATATCTATATTTAATTACAAAACTGAGTCTGGTGGGGTTTTTTTTATGAAGCCCAATCAGGGCGTAAGAGTTAAATGCTGATAAACTGTTTGAAAAATCGATATAAGAATGGCAATAAAGCTGGTATTTCAGCAAAAAGTCGGCAAATTTTATCGATGTTTTCAGGAAAATTCATAAAATGTCAGGGAAATTCATAAAAAAAAATATCAAAAAATCATGGAAAATTGCTGATGAGAGCATTTCGTGCCAATCTTGTGCTCGATCGGCGATTTCGTGTTATCATTCTCTGCATACTTATCGAACAAGAACAACCCGTGATATCTTTTTTTCAAGCGTTTGACGATTTTCAGAATTTTATTGTGATAAGTTGGCGAACGTGGCAACCTTAATAACCATGCAAAGGATAATGATATTTTCCCATGGTGACCGTAATGTTGAGAGAAGTTTTTACCTCTCTGAAGTCATGACTGGTTGATTTAAAACCAAATGTTTTTATTATTTTAATAATTATTTCTAAAATTTTACATTTTTAATGTAATAAATAAGCAAGTTTAATTTACAGATAACTCAAGTAAACATATGTCTTTTTCTAGTATTGTTTTTAATTATAAATAGAATTTAAAGAAAATTTAATTTATAAAAGTATACGTTTTTGGTTAGTTATTGAAGCTTAAAAAATTAAATTATCTGTCTAATCAATGCGGACTAAAATTAAATTGCTGCTAAAAGGTTGAAATAATTATCTGAGAAACTCGTCGACAGAAGATAAGATTTGAATCTCACATGCTTTGTTTCAAATTTTGTACTTTATCAATTTGTTCACCGATGATGTGATTGAAGATTTTGCTGTATGTTTGATTGTATGTTGCTGTATGTTTGATTCTCTCTCTCTCTCTCTCTCTCTCTCTGTG
>JAPMOR010084161.1:41240-76393 GCA_026543865.1 Argiope aurantia | reverse complement strand
TATTAAAAATTTTGTTCATATTTTTAAGTTAGAAATAAGTTGAAAGGTGTATTTAAATTGGCAAATAAGCAAGAATGGGGGGGGGGGCACGATGTGCACTACCTCAGGCGCCAATCCACCACTGTCTACCAAAGCTATTTAAAATATGGTATTGAATGAGAGTGAATACAGTGTTTTCATAATAATAAGGATAGCATTTGGCATGCAATAAATGAAATGCAAATGTTAATATTTTTCTTTGATTGTCAATATATTCTAGTGAACTTTGTTTAAATCAAGTTGAAATAAAGTAATTTACCTCCTTTTTAGGCCAACCTCCACCTGGGTTTAGTCAGCCAGCACCAGTACATGAACCGCCTGCTCCCCAACGCGAAAGAAAACCACAGCCAGTTGATACAGTTACTACGTTAGGAATAGAACTGAAACATAAGTTGGCTCTTACGCCAGCACTGCCTGCTAAACCCGCTCCTGGAAAACTCGGGCGACCCATAAAGCTGATTACAAACTGCATCCCTTTTCAGGCTCCTAGTGGGACTGTATACCACTATGATGTCGAAATTGTCAGTAAAGGGCACAGCATGACAACAAAACAGCCACCACCAAAACCACCAGCCGCGGAAGCCGCACCCGCAGCGAAGGAAAAAGATAAAGATAAAAAATATCGCTGTTTAAGTACCAAAAAGAATAGAGAGATCATAAATCTTTTGATAGACACCGATGAAAAATTTAGAGGCCTTCATCCTGCATATGATGGTATGAAGAATTTGTATGCAAGGGAACCTTTAGAAATAGGCAAAGAACTGAAATGCAATGTTATTTTGGAAGATGAGGATAACCCAGGTAATCCGGATGATCCCCGGGGTAGGAGGAGCGAAACTTTTGAAGTAATAATTAAACCTGTTCAAAAAACAGAAACACAGGACTGTGCTATTAGTTTAGATCCTCTTCATGCCTTATTTGCTGGTAAGGTCACTTCAGTACCACAAGAAGCTGTCATGGCTATGGAAACAATTCTCCGACATGGACCCTGCAAACGCGCTACACCCATTGGTCGATCATTTTTCTACCCCCCAGCGCCCCAAGATATTCACCCTCTTGGTGGTGGATTAGCAATCTGGTTTGGGTATCATCAGAGCACTCGTTTGGGCCAATGGAAGCCACTGATTAACATTGATCTAACAGCTACTGCTTTTTACCAGAAAGGTCCTGTTCTGAAGTACATTGCTGACTTTTTGCAGATAGATCTTCGTCAGTTACAGCAAGGGGGATGTCTTAAAGACCGTGACATTACTAGAATAAGCAAGGAGCTAAAAACAATGCGCATCGAGGTGACTCATTTAAAGTACAGAAGAAAATATCGTGTTATAAAATTGACACAAGAGAGTGCCAATGCAAAGATGTTTACTGCTACAACTGCAGATGGTCAGAGTGTGCGAATGTCTGTAGCACAATACTTTCATCAGAATTATAAAGCCTTGAAATATCCCCATCTTCCATGCATTCAAGTTAATCCTGAAAAGAAAGGAATATTCATCCCTATCGAAGTTTGTGATTTAGTTGACGGACAGCATTGCAGGAAAAAATTGGATGATAAACAAACTGCTGAGATGATCAAGTTTACTGCAAAACCACCTAAATTGAGATTCGATAAAATAAGAGAGGCCATTAGATCAGCAAAATTTAATGAGGACCCCTGCGTTAGAGAATTCGGTATGAAAGTTTCTACTGAACCTTTATCTCTGGACGGAAGGGTTATAGAGGCTCCAAATGTTAGATATAACGATGATCGCAAGATTAAACCTCGAGACGGCTCCTGGGACATGAGGGGTAACCAGTATTTACGAGGTGCTGAAATAAATACCTGGGTATTGTTAAGTTTTTCGAATCCCCGTTTTTGTGGGTATGACGCTTTAGAATGTTTCGCAAAACTTCTGTGCAACGTTGCATCGGAACAAGGCATTGGAATAAATCGTCCAGCAGCAATTGATATTATAGATACTCGTCGTCCAAATATACAAAACATTCTTACGCAAGTCCAGAAAAAATACAATGCTAATTTAGTAGTAATAGTTGTTCCTGGTAGCGATAAGGTTTTATATGGAGAAGTCAAGCAGGTGGCCGAAACCATGCTTGGCCTCGTCACCCAGTGCATTAAAGACAATAACGTCGTCAGAAAATGCACCCCGCCACTAGTCAGTAACTTATGTCAAAAAATTAATGCTAAGGCGGGTGGTGTGAATAATTCATTAACTCCTGGTGAAACACCTGCCATTATGCGAAAGCCCGTTATTATCATTGGGGCAGATGTGACACATCCGGGACCTTCAGTTGAAATTAAACCTTCCATTGCTGCTTGTGTGGGTAGCTTGGATGCTTATCCGTCCAGATATGCTGTTACTCTAAGCGCACAGACAAACAAGAATGAGAAGAAGGAAGCAATAGAGATAATTTTAAATTTGAAAGAAATGGTTTTGGAGCTTTTGAAAAAATTCTACAGACACACTAGAGGACGTAAGCCTGAAAAAATCATATTCTACCGTGACGGCGTCAGTGAAGGCCAGTTTGATCACGTTAGAGAGCATGAGGTGAAATCCATCAGAGAAGCTTGCAGAACATTAAGTCCCGACTATCAACCTGGAATTACTTTCATTGTTGTTCAGAAACGTCACCATGTGAGATTTATGCCCCAGGATGAACGGATGGGAGCTGGCAAGATGCGAAATGTCCCTCCCGGAACTATTGTTGACAACACTGTAGTGCATCCCCTGAACTTCGACTTCTTTTTGTGCAGTCACTTTGGTTTACAAGGTAAGTCTACATTCATTTCGTAAGTCTCTTTGGCAAATAAGTATTCATTTGCACCTTTGAGCTATGTAAAACTTACTTTTTGGAAATTATATTTGTGCACACTTAAACCTTTTTGAAGGATTTAAGCCGACTTAGTACACGAAAAATCATGGGAGGGGGGAATCGGGATTTTTTTTTATTGGTTCATATGATAAATTGAGTTTCTAAATGTGCCTGCAAAATGTTGGAGCTGTAGCTTTATTTTTTATTAAGTTATTGAAGAATTTTGGATGCATGGCAGGAGAGTAAACATTGTTGCCACACCCACTTTTCATATTCAGAACCTGTAAAAAAAGCTCATTTACCAAAAATATTGCCAATTTACCAAAGGCTTGCTCAAATGCGCTATTAGAGCGATGTATTCGGCGTATGACACAAAACTACAATGAGACTCTCCACAGTGTCTTTTGGAGTAAATGCTCTAAAGTTACAACTGCATCGATCGAGCACAGAAGCAGAAATATAAATTTAATCAATTTTGATATGCGAATTAATTTTTTTAAAGGTGTTACGATAATGATTTATGAAGTTTTGATCTTTCTTTAGTTTTTCTTTATATCTTCAGTACACAAATATAATATGTTGTTACAATAAATTTTTGCATTTGTTTAACTTTAAACAATTTAGAATAAATAACTTGAATCATATTTTGTAAAAGTTAGAGGCAAATTGGATAAATTTTATATTATGATTTAGATAAATAAAAACTTTAAATGAATTTTTCTCCATGGTATGTTTTTGCTTATATGCTACATTTCAAAAACCGAATGCACTCTTAAAAATAGAGGTAGGGAAATGTTTTGTAAATATACAGAAATTTGTTTTATAGAACTTAGTGTGGAATTAGCTTTAAAGTGTGCAGTAATTTTTTAAAAATATGTCCAAAGTCAGAATTTTTGTATTTTTTATTTTTTTTCCCCCTTTAACAATAATAAAAAAAAATACTGTTGACAGGAGGAAATCTATACTAAGATTTATGTAGTGTATTGCCACCTGGAAAAATATTTGGATAAAAATCTTCACATATAAAAAAATCTTAGCATTTTTTAAAAAGCTCACATTTTTTGAAAAATATAAATTATTTCAAAAAAATATTTAGGGGAGAATTATAGAGTATTATTTTAAAAAATAAAAGTAAAATATAATTTTAAACGTTAAAATTTTAAAAAAAATGTGGTACTGTGTCGCCTTATATGCACTCAAATGATTCTAAATTTTCACTATAATAATTCTTAAAGGTATGCATTTGGTGAAAATTGAGATATTTTGTATGAAGAAATTCAGTAATATCTTAGTATTGAAACCAAAAAATATGTTGAGCATTGTAATATTATATTCAAAATTATTAACGCATTATTCAAATTCTACAGTTTTTTCGGGTGAATTTTGCCTCTTTCAAGAATGCTTACTTGAAAACAAATGGAGGCAAAATTAGTGCAGAACTAAAAATTAAAAATCAAGAGCCTAGAATTTCATATAAAAAATGCATAGGGTCTGTAAGGCAGGCAAGTTTTGAAGGTCTTAAAAGTATTAACCCTCTACACTCAGATGCCATTTTAACTTCACTTGACTTCGATGTTTTAAAAAAATGCAGAATGGTTAAAACTCGTAAATTAATCGAAATAAAATCATGATGCGTATAATAACATTTCCGAATGTAAAAGTTAAAAATGTTAATGGATATGGTGGTTTTGTAGTTGCAGAAATCGTCTTCGTCGGTTCTGTTTACTAACATATTGACCAATATTGAGAATTAAAATACTCAACAGCATGCAGCATCTAAATAGTTAGTTAATTTATATTAACGTCCCATTTTTAAAACGTTCCACAATAGCCCTAGTGTCGCGTCTCGTAATTTCGAACCGTAGGCGGGTGACGAGGACGACACCTGATCTGTCTTCCCCTCCAACCTTCCACACCACACCAGCAGTAGGACGTTTGGCCCCTTTAACATGCACCAGGCGCGCTTACACGACGGTTCTTCGGTGGAATCGGGTCTCGCATCTGAAATCCACCGGTTCCGAAGCCGAAGCCATGCGACCAGGTCACTGCGGCGCCGCAGCTTCTGAATAGAAATGTTGATGTAACCAAACCATATTAATCTAAAGATATGCATATTCCGTTTCTTAATTATTGTTTTTAAAATCTGCTTCTTTTTTTTTTTTGTTACAGGTACTAGTAGACCTTGCCATTATACTGTTTTGGAAGATGCCAATGACTTCACTGCAGATGATCTTCAAAAGTTAACATATTACTTATGCCATACGTATGTCCGTTGCACCAAGAGCATCTCAAGTCCCGCTCCTGTGCAGTATGCCCATTTAGCTGCGTTCCGTGCGAGACAGCACCTGTTAACAACGATGGATGAGTCTAGTGCCAGCAGCACATCGTCAGGTTCGTCCGGTTACCATCCTTTACCGGAAGCCGTCACAAGAGCCATCAGAATTGTCGACGGAATGAAGGACGCCATGTACTTTGTGTAATGCGCGGTTAAGCGAATGCCTTTTTTTCCCCTTCTGTTTATTAAATCTTTGTTTACCATCTAATTTTCAAAATTAGATAGATTTAAAGAAAATTGCATCCGAAATTTTTAAATCGAATTGATTTTGAACTTTGATTTAACGTGAATTTTTTTTATATGGAAACACTGATGCAAATCGTTGAATAAAATGTTGAATTTGTATCCCCACTTCGTTAGTTTTTTATAGAAAAAGTTACGATTACACGATAACGTTATATAGATAAATACAGTAAAATATCACGATTTGCACCCAAATAAGAAGAGGATAGTGCGAGAACGATCATGCAATGTTATCGGACTTGGAAAAAAATTTAGGGCTTAATATTTACCAGGCCGGTGTAATCGATGACATCTTTATGATCATTGATATAGGAGAAAGTATTAAAGTCGTTGTTTATTTCGTGAAACGTGATAGCTGTTTGCATTACGCTTATAGTATGCGCGATTTGTCTTCAAACGCGCACTGATCATTCAAAATATGTTTTTAAATTAGAATTATGGCGAATTCATCAGGTGAAGGTCACAGGGTGGAACGTGATCAGAAACCAAATATCACAGAATACTATATTTATGGAAGAAATTTTAAAAGCACCTCAAAGTTATGTTGCTGCCTATCCCCTTTGGATTGAACACCAAGACAAATCTTGGGGGGGGGGGTGCAGTAGCTTCTAAGGGTTAAGAACCTCATTGTTCATTTTTTTAAGCAAATAAAAAAAGCATATTGAATAATATAAATGAGCATTCTAGTTAGGGGGGCTTCCCTAACTAGAATGCTCATTTATATTTTCCATTTCTTATTAAGCAACAGGGTGAATATTATTCGTTTACTCCAGTTAAATCTGAGCATGCTCAGAAAAACTCATTCCAGCTCAGATAATTTCTAAATCCGTTAACATTGCATGATCGTTCTCTCGCTATCCACTTCTCAAATAAACAAGGCAATATCGAAATAATTGCATTTTTGGAGATAAAAATTTAAATTTGAAATTTAAAGATGCAAGTTAAAATATGCAGATTGATTCATTACCAGTATGACAGTCAGGGGGCGGTGGGGAGAATTAACCAAGATAACCTTAAAATTATGATTTTTTTAAATATAAAATTTTGAAAGCCCTTTGCAAGTCCATAAATCCTACCCATATTATTACAGCCATTTGCCTTGTAGACACTTTTTGCATCGCACTGGTTACAGTTTACCGATAGGTTTCCAATCTGTAAACATTATATTAAAACATGTTCTTTGGAGAGCACTTTTTATAAATGTTTTTAGTGGTACATACATATGCCTCGTACACCCATATACATGAAATATATCTTGCTTAACGAACACCTCGCGTAAAGGCAAAGCAAAATGTAAAGTGACTTGCTTAACTAGACGTGTTCCGCAGAACGAATGACTGGGAGACACCATGACGTCACCAGCAGGATTGGTCTAAGTTGAGGTTTGTTTGAAGAGAAGCCTTATTTCTGCATGAAAATAAAGCTTTAAGAGTGCCATATACAGAGAAAGAAACCCGATGTCGACGAAAGCGCCGCCTATCGATGGGGGGATAAGGCAGTGACCAAACTAATAACGGAAGAGGCTTAAAAGGTTTGATTGACAAGCCGAATAACACCCAACAAGAAAAAAGAATTCCTAGTCCCCAGGAAATATTGCTGTGTGACACTCAGAAGGTCAACCGACCCACCGAACTGGCCCCAATAAAACTTTCCCTTACTCTTTTTCGAAAACCGACACTGTCTTTCTACATCACAAGAGGGGTTTGGTGGGGTAAATGAGCCCCAAACTTGTTTAGAAAAGATACTCTTTGAGTTGGATATTTTAGATTTTCTCTGCTTGCACAGAAAATCGTACCGAGGGCAGCTTGAATGTTAGAAGGACTCTTGGAACACAGAACTCAGCACTGATTAATTATTGAAGTACTTCGATTTTGGGACATTTATTTGCTCTTCTTAATTATTTTAATTAATATTAGAGAATCCTGAAATTTGGAAGGAGTAATTTAATATTTATAGTATTTCGTTTGACACGACTTCATTTTTAACAATAATTGCGTTCATTAATTTTTCAATCCAGGAGGATCGGACATGATCTATGTGCCTATGAAAATGTAAGACCTCGAACTCATCCCCAAAGAATGGGTTCAATCCTTTCTCTCAATAGTTTTAGTACCTACAGAAAATTTTAATAAAATGTCCCTAAATTTTCTTTAAAATATTATAAGTAAATTATTTATTTAAAAAAATATTAAATAAGCTTAAATGAGGAAGGAAACGAACAAAATTAAGGTGAATTTTTCAACTCATGTGATGTATTTGATAAGACCTGGTGTTTCTGTGTAGCTGGGATGTTCCTAATTTCCGTCTTATTTCCGCAAAAAAGGACTCATTTGTACCATATTAAAAAGAAAAAATAAATATAGTTATTTTGAAAATAATGTTAGGATACTATTAATTAGCTTTTCTAAACGTGGAATTTAACCAACTTAATATGATAACGTGCATAAACTGGAAGAAATAATTAATAAATTAAATTGTAAAATGCATATATTAGATTAAGTGTCTCCTGGTTTTCGAAAATTTTAAACCTTTAATTGAAGGATTTTTCTTTTCCTTTGTTTTATTTATTTATTGGATTTTGCCAATATCACCATTCATCCGCTTAGCCAGGATTTCGTATCAGAATTCTGGAATGTTTCAATCTGAAAATTCATCTTGGCTTTGTAAGAATTTTTACTTATATATAAAAAAAATAATATGAAAATAAAAAAAGTTACAATTTTTTTAAAAAATTAAATCTAATTTCTATAGAATTCTTTTCTTAATATTTCACAATATGTATAATATGGTCACCTGTATTTAACAAAGAAAAGAGTAAAGTGACCGCAAACATTTCTCTAACGTCCGGAATAAGTCAAAACTGTTTCGCATTCCTGAAGGCTTATCAGCCATTTTTTTTTTATTTGTAAGTAACTAAAATTTTAAAAAATGTTTAGTGAGAATCAATTAAAAAACTTGGTAGAAATGTTGCTTCGTTCAAAATAGAAATTATGATTACTTATATACAACCATGAATTGGAAGAAAAAAAGTTGTAAAATATATTGTTACACAAATGCCAATACACATTAAAAAACATTATTTGTCATATAAGAAAAAGTTTTTATGAAAGCAGTGATCAACTTAGTTTTAGATAATTTTTATAATCCAGATTTATGATTGCTAAAATTAGCTTGCTTTTGATCGCTTACTCATAAGTGTATATTTAACTTCAAATTCGATAGACATGCAACATTTACTACTAGTTTAAAAAACTTATACTGTTCCACATTTTGTGCAATGCATCTTTCTAATTTTCAATAATCTCAACTAAAATAGGAACTTGAAAAACGAAAGTATTTAAAGTTCAACTAATACAAAAACTTTCTCATTCAGCATTATTTATGCACATTACAGATTATATTCTTATCTAATATAATTAATTTCACTAGCATTGATTCTTATACATCCAATAATTTATTACATTAAGGGCATTTCCTTGTTTAACTAAACAATTATTTTCTCATTATCCAAAAATAAGCAATGAAGATACATGAATAGGAGGAAAGATCAATAGTAAAATATATTGGTACAGAAATGTTAATATAGATTTTTTTTAAAAAACATTACTTTGTTGTCATGCTGCTGTTGAAATTTTAATCTAATGATAACGATGCGTGAACATTTCTCTGAAAGCTTTATTGAAGATTTCCGAAATAGCTCCCAAACCACTAATATAATTAGCAGTACTTGCACGGAGTTGCTCGTAACTTGATAAATATTAGCAAAATCACAACCAGAAACATAAAATAAAACTATTAAATTGTATTAATCGTTAACAAGCAAGCAAAACGTCCTCCCGCTGGTGTGGTGTGGTGTGGAGAGGGGGGTGCCAGCTCAGGTGTCGTCCTCGTCATCTGATCGCGGTTCAAAATTACGAGGTCCGTCCCAAAATAGCCCGAGTGTTGCTTCAAACGGGACGTTAATATAACTAAACCAACCAAGCAAGCAAAAAAAAAAAAAAATGATTTTACACGTTTTTTAAAAAAAATTTTGATAAAGATATTGCTTAGTGAACAAATGTAATATACATACATACACATACATTTCCTTTTATGACAAAAGATTATAGCGATTTTGAAGAAAATTCATTCAGAAATAAGAGAATATTCAAATATTAGTAAATAAAAGAGAATATAGATTTTCTTATATATTACCACCCTTTAAATGAATTTAATTCCTGTAATTATTTTTCTGATAAATTCGATATTATTTTTCCATTTAGAATAAAATTTATTATCATTTATTGCAAAATATATAAATAAGATAAATGCTATGTACAATATCAAATATATAAAAAATTGATTAAAAAAAACGTAGGCAAAATAGCAACGAATTATATACAAAAAAAAAAGTACAGTTATAAAAGTGACCAGAGAACAAAAAGCTTCAGAAACATTCTTATTGTGTTTTCTTCTTTTTTTTTTTTTTCGTTTGGGCCTCTATAATAGCAGAAGGATCCCAAATTTTCATCGATCTCGGATATCTGGGATCAACAAGTTCTGGCAACAAACAGTCAAAATAAAAAGGTCAATTTTTTCTCCATTTTTTGTTGCCAAAATATTGGATCATGAATTATTTTCTCTGTTTTTTGCCCCCCCTTCTCCGTCCGCATTGGAAATAAACAAAAGCATCTTTGTGTAATATGCAGCTGGCCTGCGCTTGAAAATAATACGTATGGTTTTTATTTACAATTGTTGTTTCATCTTTGTTTAATTTCCAGAACGGGAATTTTTTTGCTTTTATTGCTATTTTTTTTTCTTCGATAATCCATATTCCGTTAATTTCCCCTCAATATTTCAAACATGTGAGCAAGAAAAATAAACGATTTGCAAATTTACAGATAGATATAATCATTTACTTAAAAATAGTCTACTAAATTTGTTTCCAAGAATGCGATAGCATTCGCAGAAACAAGTATGGATTGTGAAGACCACAGCTGTGATGGTAAACAAAATAAAAAGAAAGAAAGGCGGAAAGAAGATAATGCTGAGGGGGAGATTTTAAGACCTAGTGATGACCAGATAATAAATCAGATTGTAAAGGGTGGGTTTATAGTGTATTCCTCCGCGAATGGGAGGGGTTAAAGCAGCATTGGAGGGGAGTGCAAATTATTTTTCCAATTTTAGGACTAAAATACTGCTTTTACACATTTTTTTATAAATAAAATATGCATCGGAAAGAAGATACCAATACTAATGCTGCTATTTTTATTTTATTTACGATAAAAAATTTTGTAGAATTATTTAAATGTGCGAAGTTAAAGTTTTGCGACTTTTAATAAATATTTAAAAATACTTTGAGAAATCTGAGAAAAAATTCCTTTGGCAGAAGCCTGTGATTTTATTCTTTCTACTGATTGCAGTTGACTTCATAAGAAAGAAACCGCAATAGCAAACTTAATAGACATAAAATATTCCTCCATAGGATAACATTACGTTTGAAAATTGTAGGTGGCGTGTATACGGCACCCTTAATCAGATAGCGTTGCCGAACAGTACTCTGAGGGATTTGAGCTAGTATCCGTGAATCGTAGAATAAACTACAAATTCATATATGTGCGTAGCTTATGGAGAACATTCTGTAGTAGCTCATGGAGTTGCATTCTGTAACTTAGCAAGAGGCTGTGGATTTGGTCCGAAGAGGAAAACCCTTAGCAGTGCAACGACTTTCTAATGCAATAAGAAGACACTGAAGGCATATGGTTTTATTCCATCGTATGTTGAGAAATGTTGCCGTAATCGGACAGTAGCTGTTCAATCTACAAAATCGTTTAAATACATAGCCGTGCCTAATTTTATTTCCATTTTGAAGCGTAGCCAAAAATAATGTCCTAAGACTTTATTATAGAAGAGATTGATTTATTGCAAGTCATTTAGGTTTTTGAAACTTACTGTCCGCCCAGTGACGTAACTAAACGGTGAAGTATGTAGAATAGTCCATGTTCAAATATTGCCGGAGAGTATCATATTGTCTTGCTAATCGCTATATCTGCTTAAATCATTCAAAATCGGTATATGAATTTCAGCATAATTGATTTGTTATATTACTTTACTAATTTCAATTTCGACTTCTGTGAAATATAACTATGATATTCGTTGTAAAGAAGCTATCTCCAAGGTCGAATTATTAAATAGGCTACGTAAGAAATTAACTGCCTTTTTTAGGAATTTTTTTTGGCGCAAGGGAAATATTTGACTAAACTGCACCATGCGTATTGTTAAAAACTGCACCATGCGTAAGTTAAAAACAATCGCATCAAAACCTGAAAAGTCGGAAGGTTCTAAATATATGCTAACACTTAGTAAACTTGGCAGAACTGTTAAAAAAATAAAGCAAGTTGCAACAGCTGCCAAGCCATTGGGATTATCGGGTATTTTCAGGGTAATATGACTTAATGTTTTCATTTTATTAATAATCCCTTATATCGAATATATGACCAAAATAGACTTTGAATTTACCAAATTGTTTGTGAGCAAGACCAATCGGTAAACGTTGATAATTCTGACGAAGACGAATTTGTTGAAGCAAATCCTTCGGCAAAAGCATAAATGAGATAAACACTTGATATTTTGAAACGCAGCTTGCTGCGCCATTTTTTAAAACAATACGAATACGTATTATATAAAAATGCATTAAACTGTAAAGAAATAATTGTCATCATTTAATGAATTTTTCTCGCTGTTAGTTTGAAATTAGCAGCCTTTGGCGACCGGTTAGTTCGCCAATCTTAATGCTCATTAAATTTTTTAATTAAATATTTTATGTAATTCATCTTTTAAAAGCTTCTTTAATAAAATAATTTTAAGCTTCAAATTTTGTAAGTCATATAATTCACTATTATAAAAACCTTAAGCTAAAACGTACTATGCATCGCTCAAACTTTCTGTCAGCTCGCGTAAAATTTCAATTTTAAATAAAAGTGGAAATGATTAAACCACAATTAATATTAAAAAAAAAAAACTTTTTTTACTGAAACTGGGTACTGAAAGCAGAGTCGATAAACATTTAAGTCTTATGTCTTTTTACTAAAGAATAATTTATTAATAAAGAATTTCATAATTTATGTAATATCTCAAGAATTATTCAACAAACATTTCTTTGATTGATCATAAAATTCAGTTTTACTTATACTTTCAAAAGGATTCAAATGACGCGAATAAAAATATTTTGTTTTGTTTCCGTCTATAAATATACTTAAAAAAATTATGAATTGTAAATTTTATACAACGCTTTGATCCTGGTGAATCATATTTTACGAAATCGTCTTGACACTTCAACTTTTAAATAAATAAATGAACTTTTCTATCTTCTACTATCAAATCTTATCGATTTTTGGAGTTTTGACTATAATAGTTTAGAACATGCAACATTTTTATAATCTTAGTCTAATCAGTCTTGATGAACCCTGGGCGCTGATTGAGGTGTCATTTTGAGATAGTGGATAAAGTGGTCTAAAATTGTCCGTTTTTATTGAATAGTAATATTAAATTTTTTATAAATCAGTCAGTTTAATAACTGATTTATGAAAGTTCATAGGAGTTCTTTAGTCCATAGGATTGCAACTCTTTATTTAAAATATTAGCGTCTTAAGAATATTTTATTAAATATGATTCGCAGAACGGATGATCTAAATTAAAGCTAAACATTCGTAATTTATTAGAGCATTTATTGACCCGAGTCGCATAAAATATTATTAATTTCTTCATTTAGACCGTTTTAACACATGTATTTCTATTATTAAAAATTTACGAATTAGAACCGTTGAGCATTGAATCGATAACCCACACACACATTGAGCCTTATTATAAGTATAGATAAATTATATTCTTGAGACAAATATTTTTTTTCTCCTTTATGTTATAAGGATATATTTTTATTTTATCCTATTCAATTATCGTTATAGATCAATGCTGTCAAATTTTAAAGTAATGATATATAAAATAGCTGCCAATTAATTATTAACTATTTCTCTTATTTTTGATTTCATCTGACTGTTTAATCGGGTTAATATCTGATTAGACATATCGGGAATTAATTATACATATTTATTTTCTCTAAAATTTCGAAAACTTAATTTTAAATGATTACAATGACGGCAGTTTCAGTTGTTTTGGATGAGTGTTAGGCTAATCGGTGAATGTTCAAACCCTTAATAAAGTTTTTCAAAGCAAAACGACCTGCTAAGATTTTAAACAGAAGAACCACTTTTCTTCACGATTAAACTATGAAAAAGAAGAGGCAAAAATATATTTTTAGAAATAAGAGCTTTTAACGCCGTAATAAACTTGTAATAATGTAAACATTGCACTAAAATTAAATTGCCGGAGTATTTGTTTCTCAATTTTTACAATATGAAGCATATTTTATTGGTTTTGGGAGGAAAAGTGAATATTATGTTTTGGAAATCTTTCCTTTGATTTACTGAATCTTATAATTTGCTACAGATCTTGAGGTGAAGACAACAAGATTTCATTTATCTCCAGAGGGAATATAATTAAAGTTACACTTTCAGAAAGTGGGTAAAAAAACACTTGTCAGTATGATCTGATATTTCATCCATGTATACGTGAAACAATGAGAGTTTGTTTTGGGAAAGGAAAAAAAAAGTTCAAAAATTTATTGCTAGATGGCGCGTGCTCATTATTGGATGATAAAAAACGATTTTTTTTTAAAATATTATTTTTAGGGGCCACAATGCCTTGGTGGTAGGTCTCGGCTTCGGAACCGGAGGGTTTCAGATTCGAGACCCGATTCCACCGAAGAACCGTCGTGTAAGTGGGTCTGGTGCATGTTAAATCCATCGGGGACAACGTTCTCTCGCTGATGTGGTGTGGAAGGTTGAAGTGGGGCAGCTCAGATGTCTTTCTCGTCATCTGACTGCGGTTCAAAATTACTATGTCCGTCCCAAAATAGCCTTAGTGTTGTTTTAAAACGATAATATAATTAAACTAAACTATATTAATTTTAGGGTGCTGATTAAAAGACGTTACATGCGCATTGTATATTATGCTCATGCCGTTACCTATGGAAACATGCAGTTACCTATAATTCTGCGTCTGAGAAAGTAGTTATGACTTTTGTGAAGCTTTTTTAGAAAGCGGTGACTGTACGGCAGTTGCATTGAAGAAATTACAGACATTAATGAGGCGGCTCTGTTCCGACGACTTCATTCGGTCTGTCAAATATTTTTGACATATTTGAAAAGACGTCATTTCATATGAAACGTGGCAAAAAGAGTAGATACATATAAATATACATCAAAATAACACATCCTTAGAAATACAAAAATATACATCCTTACTGCTGGAAGAGAAAAGCAAATTCAAAGAAAAATAGTTTTACATTATCAGAAAAATCTATTTTCAAGAGAAAATAGGAGTTTCAAAAAACTCTAGATGAGTAAAAGATATTTGAGTATTTTATTTTGAAACACCTATTGTTCCCTGAACGTAAATCGTATTGGAATGCCAGCAAAATGCTGGCAATAATTCTTTTCCTGTGCATTACGCTTAGAAAGTGTTAGATATCGGAATCTATCCGCATCACTTTCGGTTGGAATCCCGAAGGACCAACATTTCATTCGGCGAGAAGGAAAAGGGAAAATTTCTTCGCGAGAAATCTTGGTATAGCAATTTTTCTTGCTTTCGATTTGCGATTCCGGTTTGTTTACCGTTCCGATTTCGATTTATTTGATGGCCAAGATCGATATCCTCTAATCCAAATTGTTTGTTCCGTATCAAGAAGGAAAAATTGTGAAAATAATTAACTTTTTGGTGAAAAAGTAATCGGATTGTAAGTAATGATAATAGTTTGAAAAATGGATTTACAATGGAAATATGCATTGTTTACCTTTCCGATTTCGATTTATTTGATGGCTAAGTTTGATATACTTCAATCCGAATTGTTTGTTCTGTATGAATGAAGATAAATTGTAGAAGTATTTCACTTTTTAGATTAAAAAAAAATGCAATTGTAACATAAGTAATAGATTGAATTTTTTAAAGTTATGCAAGATTCATAGAGAATTACATCAAAATGTATTAATAGTTTGAAATATAGATTTGCCAACATTATGTTGATTCCGATCTTCCAAGTTGATTCCGTTTTTAAAATTTTAGTTTTTTACATTAAGCAAATATATGTTTGTTTCTCCCATCCGAAAGATTGAAAGTTTTTAAAATATTAAACTCTCATCTGCTCTGGTATCACTTTTGCAATCAGTTGCTCGAGAATTTTAATCTTGATAAATGCAAAATAATTGTTGAAATATTTCACCTTTTTTAGAAAAAATCAATTGGAATATAAGTAGTAGATTGAATTTTTGGAAAATTATGTATGATTCATATAAAAATACATCAAAATATTTTAATAGTTTGAATTATGAATTTGTATGTTTATGTTGATTACAATCTTTAAGGCATATTTTGTTTTTAAAATTTTAGATTTTTACAATAAGCAAATCTATTTCAATTCTTCCGTCCGAAAGATTGCAAGTATATAAAATTTTAAAGGCTCATATCTGCTCTGGTAGCATTTTTGCAATCAGTTGCTCAAGAATTTTAATCTTGATGAATGCAAAAAATTTGTGGAAGTACAGGGTTAGCAAGAAATAAGTTATCCACTTCAGAAGGCTCTAAAATGCGTTCTATTCATCCAGATGAGATAAAATTTGAACTGCAAATTATTGAGATGATGCGCTTACATTTATTTAATAAAAAATTGTAAAAAGATATACTGTTAGGTGGCTGTTAGTGGGTAATCAAATAAAAGGGACCTGATCTGTCATTTTTCCATTTATTATGCGTAAAGCAACTACTGATGAAGACATCTAAAGCAGGGGTACAACATTAACATAACGTGCACATACATTACAAAAGCATATACACAAAGAGCAACAGAAGATGCAACTTTTCAACGCGGTAAAACCAAAGTACTCTGGCTGGAAAAAGTTGTTTCTAGATCAAGATTTAAGTTCTTGCTCTGGCTCTGCAAGATCCTGCCCCTCGTTGGACATTGGTCCAACATCCTGAATTGGAAAGGAATTATGCGGTTCATGGCTCGCAGGAATAATCCGTTGGAAGTTAGCAACTCAACGACTCGAACAAGTCCAGGTATTGTCTTCTTTATTCGCGCCAACTTTCACTGTAATGACTTGTAGTCGTCCTTCAATAGGTCACCTTCTTTCAGGTTGGGCTGTGAATTCTTCCATTTCTGCCTCTGCTGTAGTTACAGATACTCCCGACTCCAGCGGTCCCAAAACTTGGATTTAAGGTCCTGGACATGATTCCACCTGGAAGATAAACTGACAGCAGTATTTTGTTCAGTCAAAGATAGTAACAATGACCCAACCAAAAAAAAATGTCCCGGTGTTAGAGTTTGTAGATCGGTTGGATCGACGGACAAGAGACTGAGTGGTCTTGAATTCAATATCGCATCAATTTCGACAACCAATGTTGCTAACTTTCTCAAAGTTCGGAATTTTGGTCTTGGTGACTTTCACTAAGATTTTTTTCATAGATTTTATATTTGCCTTCAGAGACCACCAAAGTTGGGTGCAGCTGGAGGTATGAAATTCCAGTTGATGCCTTCCTCGACACTGAACCTTTGAATCGAATTGGATATGCATAATTTAAATAAGGGGTTCAGAAAAGCATGTGCTCCTTTAAAATGAGTTGCATTGTCGCTCCAAATTACTGAAGGTCTCGATCGCCTTGCAATGAATCTTTTAAAGCATGCCAAGACTTCAATTGTTAAATCAGATACTACTTCCAGATGAGTAGCCTCAGTGCTAAAACATACAAATATGGCGATGTAAGATTTGACGGTTACTCTAGATCTTTTCAAATTAGGTTTCGTTATGATTGGGCCTGCAAAATCAATTCCCACCTTGTCAAAAGGTCTGGATGGAATGACCCGATCTCTTGGTAGATCGCCCATCATCTGTTGAATAGTTTTATTTTTTACTCTAAAACAATTTAAGCATCTTTTGATTACACTTTTAACATTGGCTTGACCAGCTGGTATCCAGTATTGCTGTCTAATTAAATACAGAGTAGTTTGATCACCGGAGTAGATTGTTGTTTTTTGATGAAAGTATTCTATATCTGTGAAATAGTGTTTCTTAAGTAAGAGTAGAGGAAATTTTTGTGAATCTGGAAGATCAGAAAATTTTAATCTTCCGCCTATCATTATTTAATCTTCCGTCATCATTATTTAAGAATATATTTAAATTCAGAAAGGGATTATTCTTTGGTAGAACTTTATTCTCTTTTGGACAATTTATTTCAAATTCAAACTTTCTCATTTGTATAATTTTTATTAGATTTTGTAGCATTTTGTAATTCTGTTACATTTAAATGATCTCTCGATCTGTTTTGCAGAGCTCATTTACAATTATGTAAGAATCTTAAACACCATGCAGTTACTCTAATTACTTTGCTGAAAGAAGAATATCTTTTAATCAAATCATCATTTGATGGATTTACTTTTACTATTGTTGAACTTATGAGAACGTTCTTTTTCAATTATAAATTGTCTGCGTCTTTGATATTTGTCTCATTATTTGTTTTACCTAATTTAGGCCATTTGCATTCATTTTTTAACAACCAATTTGGAATATGCCATCAGATGTTAGAGTTTCTCAGTTTATGTACGTTTAACCCTCCTGATATTAGATTCTCCGGATTATCAGTTCCAGGATTTGTAAGATTTAAGATTTCTTTAATTTTGTTTTTTACGAACACTTTAAACCTTTCAGGGTCACCCATCATCCAATAGTAAACAATTGAAGAGTCAGTCTAGAAGAATCGTGTGACAGGAAAGTCAATGCACTTAACTATTTTACAGCCTAGCCTTGCTGCTAAAAGAGCACCCATTAGTTCTATTCTTGGGATCGAAAGCGTCTTTAGAGGGGCTACTGTACTTTTTGAAGCGACCAAATTTGATTTGATTTACCCGTTTTTCAATAAGACTAATGTACATTGCAGTTCCATATGCCCTTTTAGAGGTGTCGGAAAAACAATGTAGTTGAGCTTTAACTATTTCTTGGTTTTTGCTTCTGCGAAAAAATATCTAGGTATTTTAATGAGATGCAAATTTTTTATTTCTTCGCACCATTCATTTATTTTAGGGGTCAGTGTTTTCGGGAGAGGGTCATCCCAGTTCAGTCCCAAGCACCAAATTAGACATTTTATTTTGATGGTAAAAGGTCCTAAAAACCCCATTGGATCAAAAATGCGTGCAACTACTTGAAGAACATATCGTTTGGAATTTCACTTTTTAGACAGGAATTTCTCTAAGCTTCGAGTGTCAAACTGGAATACATCTAAATCGGAATCCCAGGCTAATTCTAACACTTTACAAAGAGTTAAAGCAGAGCTATCATTAATTGAATATTTTTTTTATCTATTTCTGAACCCGCCTCTCTCCATTTATCACGAAGCTCAACTGAGTTAGTTTTCCATTTCCTTAATTCCATGCTCGCTTCTTTAAAGATATTGAAATACTCTAGGCTTGTTTTAAAATCTGAATCAAAGTCTCTTTGGCTACAGATTAAACCGTCGACATACAATGATTTTTCTAATATTTGACAGGTATTAGAAAATTGTTCTACATACTCTTTTAGATGGTGTTGGATTGTAGCTGCAAGGTGGAAGGGGCTTGATTTGACACCTTAGAGAACTCTAAGAGAATTTCCTCTTCTTTCTTTTCCCGATCTTCCGTTCAGAAGTAGCTAGTATAATTCTGATCTTTTTCGGCAATCTGTATTTGCAGAAGGGCCTTCTTTATGTTGGCAGTTATGGCAACAACCTGTTCTCTAAAACCTATTAAAATCTCAAAAAGGTCTGGAATGAGATTGATACCAGTATGTAAACAATCATTTAACGACAATTTTCCTTTCGCATAAGAACTCACGTCACATACCACTCTCAAACAAGTGGTAGTTTCATCTTCCCTTATTACCGACAGCCTTGTGAGGCAAATAAAGTGAAGGTTTTCCTTCTTCACATGTTATAACTTTCTTAATAATATCTTCTTTTAAATAATCTTCAATAACAGCTTTATAATCTAAAAATAACGAATTATCTTTAATAAATTTTGATTTTAAATGCGAAACCTCCTTTTAGCTACTTCAAAGTTATTAGTTAAATATTCTTTCATATTTGTTTTCCAAGGAAACTTTACAGTATATCTTTTATTTTGATAAACAATATTTTCTTCAAATTGTTTCATAATTTTATCTGTAGAATGTTTTTCTAAATCATCCTCTTCAACCCCTTCTACCCCTAAATTCTCAAGATCCCAAAATTGTTTTAGTTGGTCCAAAACTTCCTTTTCATCCACTATAACCTTCATGGTCAAATCATTTGATAAACCTACGTGTCCGTGCAAGCCCCATCCAAAAATTGTTTCAGTCGCTACCAGTTTGTTGTTTAATCTTTTTATTCTGCCTGAAACGATTTCGTAATAATAATAATCTACTCCAATTGATATTGAGATATTCTTGCCTCTATTATCCATATTATCAGCTAGCTGTAAACACTTCAATGTATTGTACGTTTTAGTAATATTGTTGTTAGGTACAGGAAGAGTGGTGGCTGAAATGTTTACTTCAATACGTAAAGAGGGATTCTCACGGTTTTTTAATTCTATTCTCACTATATTGTAAGAATGTTCCTTTGCTTGTTTAGCACCAAAAGCGTATACCGATAAATATTCTTTTCTTATTACTTTTAACTTTAATTTTTCTGAAACTTCACGTGTTATAAATGTTCTCACACTTCCATTATCTAACATTAGTCGTACCGTTTCAAATTCGTTTGTTTCATCATTGTGTACGAGGGCTGCACATGTTTGAAGAAATATATTACCGCGAGAAAAGCTTGTATTATTTTTATCGTAATATGAAATTGCGGTAATTACGCTCTTATTATCTTTATTTAAATCGAGCGTGTTAGATTCTGCTTGAGAGCAGATAGATTTATTAGGCTTCTTCCCACATATCTCACATGTCAAATATCTTCTCTGGCGGCATTCATTAACTCGATGTTTTGGCTTCAAGCATAAAAAACATCTGCCATCTTGTTTTAAAACACCGAGTTTCGTTTCTAAGTCGGTTCGGTAATATAACTCCGATCGATGCTCGCCTTTACAATATAAACAATTTTCGTTTAATGCTGACGCGGAAAAGCATTGAAGATTGTGCGGTTTTGCGCTTGACCTTGGAGTTGTTGAAAGGATTCTATTTCACTTTCGGGCCGGGGGGGATTTTCTTTGCGTTTATCGCCTTTTGCGGTATGCATAAACGACAGAGGATACTCTACAATAAAAAAATTTTAGTAATTCAGTTATATTAAATTCGAACTTTACCGAATTATCAACTCTTTTTCTATTAAATTCAAGGACAAGATCTTCGGGAATCACTTTAATTAAAATGGGATGGAGTAAATGCCCATACATCTCTGAAGTAACTTTTAATGATTCTAAACTTCTTAGGTTTATCTCTACGGTATCATACAACTTCCTAAGACCATAAATATTACTTGAATCAGTTACTGGTACAAGATTTAGTAATTTTGACACGTGTGCATTAACAACGAGCTTTTCACTGCCAAATCTTTGTTTCAAAAATTTTAAAGCCTGATCATAATTCTCGTCTGAGAGCGTAAAGCCATCGCGGCCGCACCCCCTAACAGCGACTTTAAATATGAGAATTTATCTATTTTTGATAGAAATTTGTTTCAAAATTCTAATCAGCAACAGGGGTCTCCATAATATTTTTCAATTGTAAGTTTAGGCAGTTTTATGGTCTTAAAATTATATTCGTTTACATGTACGATGGCTTAGCTTTCCTGAGTGTTGTTTATGGCATCTGAATTAGGATTTCCTGTAGCGCCTAACAAAGAAACATTTGATGTTATTGATTGCCGCTCTGATTTGTCTTGTAAACATTTTAATTGCGCTGACGACTTGGACAAACAAACGATAATTTTTTCGTTGTATTCGAATGCCGACTCAGTTTTGGTTTCGAATTCCCTATCATCTTTGATTAGTGTTTATATAAGTTTATCATAATCTTTTAACTGTGTAGACGATATATTCAAATAATTTAAGGCTTCTTGCAAATCTTTGGTGGTAAGAGAAAATATTTTTTCTTCTAAATTACTATTAATCTTGTTAATGTACTTTGTAAATGAAGATCTATGCAAACCTCTGGTTTTTCACAATTTAGAAAGTTTATCCATCGTTCTTATGTTTAATATTCAAAACTCCGAAATTAAAATTGTATTTCTAATACATCAAATTTCAATTTCTCAATATCTATTTTAGATTTATTCATACATTATCAATCAATATTTCAATAGTATTCTCTCAGTAACAATATCTTTAAAGCGAATGGATAGTAACAAAATGTAACGAAAATTCAACTTCAAATATAAAAATCAAATTTCTTTGTATTGTTACATTCATTCATTATAACTTCGAACGTTCAAATCGATGAAACTAAATTATTTTAAATGTCCGAGTTTCTCTTAATTAAAGGAAAATATTCTCCCACCTTTCTGATTACTGATTCCTTTCGATCTTCTTAGCTGCTTTCCATTAGATCAGGCCCCACGTTGGGTGCCAAAATGTTCGTGGGTAATCAAATAAAAGGGACTTGGATCTGTCTTTTTCCATTTATTATATGTAAAGCAACTACTGATGAAGTACAATATTAACTTAACGTGCACATACATCACAAAAGCGGACTCACACACAGAGAGAGAGAGAGCAACAGGCGTCACATCTTTTCAACGCGGTAAAACCAAAGTACTCTGGCGGGAAAAAGTTGTTGCCAGATCAAGATTTAAGTTTTTGTGCTGGCTTTGCAACAGTGTCGTTGTAATACACATAAAACTATTTAATATGGTTTATAATTGTTAAATAAAGTAAAATTAAAATTGCTCAATATGTCCTCCTTCATTTTCACCAATATGCTCTAATCGGAGAACCATATTTCTATAGATGACCGGAGTGTGTCTGCCGTAATATTAGGAATATGGCGCCGAATGTTGTCCTTCATATCTGGTAGAGACGATGGCATTTGACTGTAGATATTGTCCTTCAGATAACTCCGCAACCAAAAGTCACAAGGGGTGCTGTTCAGCGAGCGAGGAGGTCATGGTATTGGGAAACGACGGCTGATAACGCGTGCTTCTGTGAAATGCTGTATTAACAACCGCTTTACACGACGATCAATATGAGGTGATGTACCATCCTGCATGAAAATGATGTCTTGAAGGCATTCACGCTGTAGAAGAGTTGGTATTACAAAATCCCTCAGCATATGATGGTACCGTTGTCCTGTGACGGAACAGGTTTGGATTCCAATTGTAGTTATCTCTTGAAAGGAAAATGGTCCAATGATAAAAGTAGCTGTAAAACCACACCATACTGTCAATTTTTTAGGATGCAAGGATTGTTCCTGGATAAAGTGAGGTTTTTTCTCTGCCTAAATTCGACAGTTGTGGGTGTTAACTTGCCCATTGAAGCAGAGGTGGGCATCATCATTCTACAGAATGATCCATGGCCAAGTTGTGTCAACCATCATTTGAACAAGGAATTGAAGTGCAAAAGTTTTACGAACCTCTAAGTCCCCGTCCTGCAACAGGGGCATAGACTTGATTTTATATGCAAAAAATTGCAAATAAATAAATAAATAAATATAATTGCAAAATCTGCTGTATGATTTTTCGTACAGTTGAATACGGCTTATCCAGAACACGGGAAACAACTGGCAAACTTACATTATTATGCGGCGACTGACTGCTGGCTTCAACGAGTGGGGAAGACGGAATTTTTTTTTTTTAGTGTTCTACCTGGAAGAATGCCAAGTTGCCCAGTTTTTTCAAATTTCTGCATCATTATTTTGCGTAGGACACTTGGAGACATTGGACCTCTTCGTATCTGCTTCATACGACGAAATTCCTTTATAACTGCCACGGAGTTTTGTTGGTTCTGGTAGAACAATTTCCCCTGTAGGGTTTTTTCTTATCACGTAGGCGTTACGAACAGGGAAGAAATTAATGTTCGTTCTGAATCCGCCTTCTTTTTATCCTAAGAAAAATGGCAATAGACATGCGTTGTAACGCAAATTATGTTTCACATTTTCAATAAATGTCATTTGTGTTACAGCGCCATCTATTGGTGAACTTTTGTACTATTTTTTTAAATTAATAAATGTAAAGCACATCATTTGAATAATCTATAGTTGAAATCTTATCTTATTTGGACCAATAAAACGCATTTTAGAGCCCTCCGAAGTAGGTAACTTATTTCTTGCTAATCCTGTATTCCATTTTTTTAATCAATTGGAATATAATTAGTAGATTGAATTTTTTGAAAATTATTTATTTTTCATACAGAATTACATTAAAATATGTTAATATTTTGAAATATGAATTTGCAATCTTTATCTTGATTACATTCTTTCAGCCAAATTTTGTTTGTAAAATTTTAGATATTTACAATAAGCAAATCTATTTACATTTCTCCCATCCGAAAGATTGCAAGTTTATAAAGTATTGAAGGCTTTTATCTGCTCTGGCCCCATTTTTGCAATCAGCTGCTCGAGAATTTTAATCTTGATGAATGCAAAAGTTAGTCTTATAAATGAACCAAAATGTAGGATTGGAACATTTTAAATTGAGGGAGGCAAGTACACCTTTCTCCTCAAATTATAATTTGTTTAGTTACCAAAGTAAGGAGGATGTATCAGCCAGCAATTAGTAATCGAAAAACATGGAATTTGTTTCATAACCTTTCATTGCGTAACTGAAGTTTGTATATCTATCTTATGATTAAACATCAAAACTGTTCCATTCTTACATTTTTCTTTGTCCGCAGAAATCAAATTTAATTTTGAAAGATGTTCAGTATGCAAGTAAAAAAGTTATATATTTCCTAAGTTTTATATATTACTTAAAATTAATAATTTCATAATCTGAAAATTTCTTACCAGCCTAATATCGTTTAAATCATTTTATTTGGATAAGTAGAATTTCTATTTTATGATTGATATGTGTATTTGCTTTTCCAAAATTAAATGTTTTTTTAATCGAAATTGAATTTTTTGCAATTTATATTTTAATCGTCGTAATAAATATTGTGTAAAGACCTAAGAAATGACTATGACTGTTGTTTACACTCAGTTAACTTTTATTATCGGAAAGAAATGATATTCTGAATCATTCTGACACAATGCTGATAAGAAAAAATATAAATTTTAAATCTATTGCTTCTTTTTTTTAAAAAAATTCAGTACTTGATAAATAAAAGCGATAATGATCCTTTATCAGTGAATAATATTAAATGAATTTTACATTTATACATTCAATAAATACAATAAATACAATAAATAATTTTTATCTCAGGTAAATAAATCCAGTTATAATAGATCAATAGATTCTTTTAAGATAGCGACAATTACGGGAAGATTCACCAAATCAGCAGTATTGTATGTTCATTCAAATTAGTCGAGAACTTAAATTTTTTGTTACAGAAATCGTCTGATGGTCTATCGAGCTTTATATCTATTCGGGTTCGAACGCAGATATCTTGCCGGATATCCAAGATGTAAAAAGTTGCCTTATTTCACTAGAAAACACGAAAAACAGTGTAGGCAACCGACAAACAGAGTGTACAAAAAGACAGCGCTTGCAGAAATCAGCAACGTAAGCTTAACGTTAGACAACTTAAAAATCTAATCGTTACTTAACAGCAGCAATAGACATTAACGCTCAGAATACATGCAAAAATTTCGTTTCTCGATCTAATCTCTAAGGACCGATTTCACTTTCATGTGTGCTTCTCCATTTATATAGTCTGTATGTCAGAGAGTAGAATTTTCTTAAAAGTTCTTTTAGGTAAGGTTTAATCGAGAAATTTCCACAATTTTTGAGAAGTTTTATTTTTGTCTCTAAAGAAACCTAAATTTGTCGTCTAATTGTCACCAGATCAAAACTATTCGAAGACAATTTCCAAATAAATTGTATCAGGTTATATAAAAAAGAATTAACTGTATTAACATACCACACATTAATATAATACAGAAACAGTAATGAGTTTTCAAAACTGTAATTAATTAAAGTAAAATTTTAGATTTACTTTCAATGCTTATATTGCCATTAAGCTTGTATTCATGCTGGCGTTTCGTTTGAATGCAAAAAAGATGGTGAGCTAAAAGGACTTTGGGCCGGACTATTTTTCTTTATATTCTAATTTAATTATATGGGAACAGTATATACACATAAATCGGATTTATTAGCAATTAAGTCATTAATAGCCTTCGAAGGCTGAAATAAATCAATTACGTATTATTGGTTATTGTATTCATATACTTAATATTTGCAATAATTTTTAAATCTTCATGTATTCAATTATAAATTATATATTTGAACCTATTTCAATCAAATATTATTCCATATTCTGATGTAATTCATACTTAACTAAGTGAAAACCTGAATATAACGTTTATTTTTTAAAAAAATTTCGTTGGCGGTCTTTAATGATTAATGCCTAAAATGACATTTTTAGTGATTAATGGTTGACATATAATTAATACATTTGTAACAATATGGCAAGGTTTGGATTTTGTCCAAAAAAAAAAAAAAAAAAAAAAAAACCTACCAACCAACCACAAGTAACAATAAACCGAATACGCAATTTAGACTCTTATATTTTTCTGAACTTTCAAAATCAAAATTTGAATTAGAACTAGAATTATAGTCACAAGATCGTTTATACCAAATTTTATTTGTGATTTTTTATTTTAGAGATATTGAGTTTAGAAACATGCGAAATCTCAGACTAAATATAATCAATCCTTTAACGGATTTGATATTAATGTATATTTTTGATGCTAAACTTGTATACCAAAATTGATTTATCTCGTTCTTAAGGTTTTGTAGTAATTGGATTCACTAATATTCAAACAGATAGACACACAGATTTCTAAACGGATTTCGTTCAAAATTTGATGAAAATGGCGAATTTGGAATAGACCCTATACAAAATCTAACAAAAGTGTTTTGAGTTATCGTTCTCAGACAAACAAATCGACATCATTCAAAAGATGTATTCTTCGAACTCAGCCAGATTTCAAACGTGGAAATTTGTCAAAACCTGAAATTCTAATTTTCTTGACGTAAAATGGTTAAAAATTAGAATTTCAATTAAAAAAAATTAGAAATTATTGAAAAATATTTTCTTTTGCATGCTTCTTTTCTGAGCAAGTTAAAAATGCGTCCGATCAAACACTATCAGAGCGCCATCTGTTGACATGCAGAAGAATCCACCAAATGTAGACTCGTAATGTGAAGTCAAAATTTCGTACGACTCCCTTATCGAATTAGAAACTGTTTAGAATTTATTTTTATTAATATTCCAAAGAAAATTTTGTTTTATGTTTGTAACCAAATTTCATATTTGTTTTGGCGCTGTAAAAATCCTAGATGTCTATAATAAAATTATTTTAGCTTCTTAAATGTTTTGGTTCTTTTGTTTATCAACTGGCTGATATTTTCTGCTTTAGTAAAATGCCGTTTTATTGACTAGGATACAATATTATAAAAACATTTGACTAAATATTCCATTCAATTTTTATATCTAATTATTTCTGTGGTAGAATTCGCTTTAGTTCTTTAGCGATTTTGTTATTTATTTTATCTAATTGATACCTTCTTCTTTAGTAATATGTTGGCGCATTGATTAAGGTAACATTCGACAGAAATTATTAAGGATAACCCAACAATTTCTGTGTCTAAATAAATTAATGGAAAACTTTTTAAAGATGATTATAAATTTAATTATTCAGTATACGTATATTACATGTGCATACCTATGCATAAATAATGAAATGTCTTGATGAAATCAGTTTCATAATTCTTAATACACTGAAGTTCTTAGATAAGGATTTAGATTATTTTTAAATGGCTGAAATTCGGAAACATGTCTTCCAAACTCTGTATTGATAAAAAAAAATTACAACCTTAGGGGAAATAAAAATTCTTAATTTAATTACCAAGAATCTGCAATTAAAATGTGAATAAAATACTAAAAAATCAATCGATTTCATGAAAGATTCAATTTTCACTTTAGTTTAACCCGTAACTGGGAACATGCGGCCAGAGGCATGGTGTCAAAATGACTCCATTGTTGTCTTTCTTTTTTGTCTTTTGTAAATAGCATTGGAATTTATTTTGGAAACACAATACATTCTGGAAATCGTGTAGTTAAGAAAAGTACCAAAAATATTAATATTAAAAATTTTAAACGTTTTATTAAATGTTGGAAAGATGTTATAAGAAAAACCTAAACAATTTTTTAATGAGTATTTATTTCGTTTAGATGTTACGGAATGACACTAATCTTAATAATTGTTAAATTCCAGCAAAGAAAGAATAAAATATTATTTTAAGAATATTTCGTTATTCTTTTTGTATTATTCAAATTAAAAGCGGTTTCAGAGACTTCTCCATAAATAACTCGGTTACACGCACGTGTTCATACTTGGACTTTTGCCAACATACTACTGAAAGAAGAACTTGAAGGTACTGAGGAGTTTATTGCATTCAAGGACAAAATACCACGTGATAATCAGAGTTGAACAACGCGGAGTTTCCAGGAGAACAAACACATTTATAAAATATGTCAATTTCGCAACATCTGTTTGCCTCAAGTTTATCGCGTTTATTTAGAGAAAATTGTCATTGAAATTAATTTATCCATATATTTAAGATTCTCAGATAAATCCCAAGCAAATCCCTTTGAGTTGAAAATCGGGATGGAACTTAATGAATTACGGTTAACGGATGAATCCATTAACATGAGAGATTTGATGAGGGAGAGAAGCAACGTCAGTATTTATTCTTCAATTTTGAACTAAACCCAAATGGTGCATTAGCTTGAAAGGGTTATCAAACTATAGACATGCTGTTAGTAACATAGTTATGTAAGCAAATCCATTTAAATTTAATTACTTGTGGCTTCACATGAATAATAATGCATTGGCTTCTAAATCAGATTATATGTTCCCTTTATTGAATCAAATGTTTAATACATTAAACATAATTCAGATTTCTTGCAGATTACGTTATGTCGCAAGGTTTATCAGTTCTATTCATAATGAGACTTTCTTAAACTGTATGATGGAACTCAAGCAGAAAAAAAAGGGAGTACAGATCTTTCGATATATATATATAAGGAAAAAGTCTTGCTGGCTTGTGTTATATTAAAATTTAATGAATGAGTAATTTTGCATTAAATTGAATTTGTCCTCAATTAAATTTCTCTTTTCATATATCTTTCAACAATGAGGTCGAAATGGGTCTTTCAGCTAAAAAGATTATCGCAATATTTTTTTCCTCTTATGTGAATTTGTCAAGACAAGATAGTGTAATCTTCAAAACATTCGCGAAGCTTCTTATGTAAATATCTTTGAATTTCAAAATCATATTTTTGGAATTAAGTCTATCTGTCTGATCGCCAACTCGATATATGAAGAATGCATTGAGCTTGTGGTGAAAGCTTATAAGCCAGTTAACAGCTACGCTACCCGAGCAATTGCTTTTGTATCGTGGTCATGTTAATGGACTGAGAACCACAAGGTCCCAGGTTCTGTCCTCGCCCATCACAAGCTGAAGCAATCAAATTTGATATGTACCTAACTTTCTTCACAATTCAGAAGACATCCGCGAATCAGAAGTTCGTCAATCTTTCTGCCTTTGTCTCTTAAGATGACTGAAAAATACAGGGGGCAGCAACATAATTTGCTGATTTGAAGGGCCAATAAAACATAAGCCATTCTAGGTAAAATTCTAAACATTTATTCGCCATATGTTATATACATGGAAATTTACTTGGACACTGTTTTGAAAATACTGAATGCTCTGTACTCTAAAAAGTTTTGCGCAAAAATCTCTGTGAATGCAATATGTATACTGTTTCATCATCAAAACGGTAGATGTATGTAAAATTATGGGCAATCTTTTGAGGATGGAATGAAAAGTATCCGGCCTGACCTAGAGGTGACCTCCCCTGAAGTATTTTGACTAAAGCATTTCAAAGTGTTATCCTTGTTTAATACTTCTTGTGTATTTTAAAAGATTTGTGTTTCGTTGTTTTTATACTGTGCTGTTTTATAAACTTCTTTTATTTTCAGTCAAGTATGGAGAAAACTGGTAATATATATATATATATATATATTTTATAAAAGACTTATTTCCAACGGATATTAAAACTGAGCCAGATATTACACTGGGGGAATCTGCTCCTTCATTTACAAATGTTAAAACATGAGTTGCAGACATTAAACTTGGCCGTACAAGAACTATGGATGCGGAGCGTTCTGGAAGACCAAAATCAGCCACTAAAGATGAAATCATTAGAAAAATTCACAAAAGTATTATGAATGATCTCCGACTGGAATTGACACAGGTTGCCGAGTCTGTTGGCATATCCAAAGAACGATCGCATTACATGGATCCATCACTATAGGTACTCCAATCACCAAACAGCAATTAAAACACTGGATAGCAAAGGACGAATCAGCACTAAAAAAGCAAAAAGTGTGCCATCTGCTATGAAGGTTATGGCAACAGTTTTTTGGGATGCTAAGGATATTTTATTGTTAGATTATCTAGAATAGGACAGGACCATCAATACTGAATATATGCTAATCTTTCGGATAAATTGCATTCCAAAATCAAAGAAAAAAGATCGGTTTCACCAAGACAATTCTCCCTTTCACAAAGCTGTCATTGTGATGGCAAAACTTCATGAATTGAAGTTTGAAATTATTCCTCATGCACCGCATTCTCCAGATATGGCGCCTACGGACTACAGCCTCTTCCCCAATCTGAAAAATTTCTAACTGGAAGAAAATTATGTTTGGGTAACGAAGTCATCTCAGCGACGAATGCTTACTTTGAGGCCATAGACGAAAGCTCTTATAAAAAGGGGATCCAAGCATTGCCGCACCGCTGGAGAAAAGAACCGCTTTAGAAGTTGAAAAATAAAGTAATCATTAAACAGTTTTATTTGATTTTCCTTGTTAGGACAGAAATTTTTCTACTCACTCTCTTATATATTCTTGATTTTTTTTCAACCTGCCGATTCGCAAAATAATTATTAGTGGAAAATTTAAGAAAGTTTGCTTATACCGCTTTATTGTAATAATTCTGAGATTCTATTATTAAAAAAAATATTTATGTTGTGTGTCTCAAAAATAATTCGTAAACTTTGATGTCAAAATGAAATATAATCTTTGAGATATATTTTAATTTATTTGACATGTCAAATCCGATATTTAATTTGATACATTATGTTAATATCACATTTTTCTTATTTCACGAAAATTTTATATTTAATTGAAACGTCATCGCGTTTTCGAATAATCATATTTGTTATATTCTGAACTCGATACAAAAATAAATAAATTGTCCCAAAATTCTATTTTTACGATATTTTTAAAGAAATTAGTTTAATTAAAAATATATCTCGCTTTTATCACGTTCTGATTAGCAAACTTAATAGAAATACTTGAAGTTGATTAATTTAAAGCAAATGCAGAATATTATGGAATTAACAGTAAGAAAACTTCATGCTGTGAAGTGGCAGCATGAATTTCGATGGATTTTAAAACGTGCGCATATAGATGATGCTGGAAATGACATGATGCTGAAATTCTCATATTTCTAAGTGCGTATATTAATATGAAATCTCCGATTAAGATATTCTTACAATCACATTCTAGCATTCAATTAAACTACACTGTTTATTTTAGTAGCATATAAAATTTTATACAAAATGAAAACCCAGATATGTTTAATATTTAAAAGTACTTTATGGGATAGTCTTTTAAACGAAGTAGTGTCAATAACTTAGATTTTGATTCATATATAATCTCACGAATATGTCATGAATTGATAATTTCAGATATCTTAGAAATATATACAATAAGAAAATTTTATAAATTTGTTTATTACAAATTTTAGTTTAAAGGTCATTAAGAAAAGAATTAGAGTAGAGGTACGAAAGTATTTTATGTTTTTATTTTCAAATAAAATACAAATGAATGTGGAAACTATCTGAAAATCTAAGAACTTGTGTGAGATTTCCTTATTCTCCAGGATCCAATTTTTTCTGACTTTTGAGAATCTAAAATTTTAAATAAAATTATATAATGAGAAATAATATGTCTGAAGAAGGAGTTCAGGATTTCTACCAAAAATGCTATACCACTTCTGGTAAAATATCAGAAGTTTAGTTTAAATTCGCAATTAAAAATACATGCTTTGCAAAACAATTAAAGGTATAAGGGAAAAATTACGGCCTTTACTAACAAATGCAGGATCTGTCATAAAAGAATTTAAATAATTAATCTGTGACGCAGAAAAATTCTAGAGAAAGGCTATCTGGCACCGACAAAAGAATTAAAATGCCATAATTAAGTCGAATATTCTTTCAGAATTATTAATAACAATATAAGATTCATAATATGCTGTGGTATAAATAAAAATGATTGCACATTTGGTTCATTACAGACTTTATGTTTAGCAAGGGAAATCGTGAGTAATTTTAAGGTCTTTAAATTCTACTTAAAATAGATTATTTAATTCATTTCGATTGTATTAAAGCGTCAATAAAATTGTCATACAAATAAATTCTTTTAACATTCGAAAACATTCACTTTCATTTAAAATCTTAGTTGATAGAAAGATATGGATAAAAGTGAAGGAGAAAAAACACACTTTTTTGAAGCATAAGGTTTTATAAAACAAAGTTTTATGAAACAAATTCTTCTAAATGGCATTTTAAACCTGCCATTGAATATCGATCTAGGAAATCTCATTTACTTGTTTCATTTTCTAAGGAATTTTTATCAGTCTACCCAAAAGAGAACTTCTTTCATTTCAATACATAATGTAATCTGACAATAAATGGAAGTTAGATACCACAAACGCTGATGGGTTTTCATTTCTCGATTCTCAAGAAACGAATATAAGAAACAAAGACGAAATAATCTTCTTAAAGATTTTTCCTCTCTTACTTTCATCTTTTTGTTATAACAAAGAACTTTTAATTTTATCTTTTTATTATCATTTTGGATGCCTAGTGATGTCGATTACTTTCTTTGGAATACATTTAAGTTGTTTTTTTTGGTATGCTTTGTTTGCAAATAAACTCGATATTATTTATACTTTTATACAAGCTAAGTAACATATTTGTTCTAGAATATTCTTTTTTTAACAATGGTATTATTACCTTAATGACATTTCTATTTTATTAATTTTAAAGAGATTTATTAGAGTTTGCAAAAAAGAGCTATATTCTAATTTCGTAAAAAAAAAAAAAAAAAATTCCACTTTGTTATACAGCTTAATAATCAGTCAGATTATATGTTTACATTACCAAGAAATATAGAACACAATAGATCATAAATGCACTGATGATAAATAAACAATGCCCTGATGATAGATCATAAATGCACTCACTATATGGTCCTGACAGACATTGTCGTAATTAGGGTTGCGTATAGTTGTGTTTAACTCCAATTATTGCAAATTGTTAGAAAAATAATTTTATTTACTTTCAAACTTAAGAAATTAAACAAATGATTTTGACTACAAGCCTCACCGAGGAGATCGCGCGATTTTTCTGAAGAAAAAAGGTGAGAATAGCTTTTTAGAAGTATTGCGCGTATCAATACCCGGACGATTGGAATCTCTCCAGTTATAGTTTACAAATTACTCTCCAGTCCAGCGTCTACGGAGCTTATAGTTTACAAATTCATATTGATATACGATTTATGAGAGGTATTCACTATAACATTAAAAAAGATACACAGAAGTATTGAAAGCAGTGAAAAGGGTTTCTTTTTCGTTTTCACATTCTTTGTAAAAAAGACGTTAATCCTCTTCCCCTGTATAAAATTATGGACTTTGGGTAACGCCAAGAGTGATTTTGGCGAATAATAGTTATGAAATAGAGATCTGTGGCATGTATAATTTTAACTCCAGTCTGCATTTAAAATGACAAACCCAGTGCAACCTTAAAGAGGCAAATAAACTTAAAACAATTAAACACCTAATCGATTGTTGGCCTTGTTTGCCTAACAGAAAATTTGGCACAATTCTTAGCAGATTAAGAATTGGCGACGCAAGCCTCACATATAAACATTTGCTGTTGGGAGAACCCGTGTCCTGATATACAGTATGTCATTGCCCTATGATGGTTTTTCACATTATAGATTACCCACAATTTAATAATCAACGCATCCACTTTCATTCTCTCCATATGAAATTAAAATGCAATCTTCATAAAGTTCCCCATCACCGTCTTTTTACCTTTTAAAAAATGATCGGCTTTTACTTTTTGATCTGATTCTTAAATTTTTAGATTCTGTTTTACAATGCGACTACTTTTAGCTGATTTTACAGGTTGATAGGTCCTGGAAAATAACACAATTTAGAAACAAATTTTTAAAATAAGATTAACTATCGCCATATGTTTGGCGCAGCTAAATGGTTCTTGAGCCAATAATCAAACCAAACCAAACTTTTGGCATGAATCTTGCATTTTTCCTGAATCTATTGTCAGCACTCGCATTTCGTTTTGGCGAGTGATCTCTACATAGGGTGGATATTCATGTACCTGAAAATAAATATGCATTTTTGGTTAATGAATTATAAAAGAACTTTACGATGCCTTTTGGCACCCCCTTTCCAAGACCCTTGCCTCCTTTACCTCGACCAGACATAACTTCTCAGTACAATGAAAAATGCAAAAATGACATGACGATGGGGGATGGTAAAGTTTGCGGAGCACCCGCCTTGCGCAGCAAGGCTATCTCCAAGATCCTTCTAGTTTTGGTCCTGGCGTCGTGAGCTGCCCTGATCTTTTGGGCCTAATGTCAAGGAGTGTGGAAGTGATCGTTGCCGGTTCCAGAGACAGGGGAATATAAATTATAAAATAAGTAAGTATCTTATTAAAACTTCCAGTATTTTTTCATTATGGGGTAATTAAGGAAGAAGTTTTCCAAACAATAAGCTTCTGCAAGACAAACATTATCCATCAGACTCAGGTTGAGTTTGGAATTTTTAATGAAGCAATAATTTAGTTTAAGTAAGAAAAAATATATTTAATGAATTTCATAAGCGAAAAAAAGAAGAAAAAAACTCGACGGTTTTAAGATACTGTGGAGTTAGTTATCTTTAAGTCTCGCCTAAAAATGGAAGTATTTTCAAATTTTTCTTCTCAAGAGTTATTAATAACAAACATTAATTTATTTTTTGAGTACTTCAGTGGAGATCTTTCGCTTCTAGAGCTTGGTTATTTTATTAAGTTATTTAAATATTTTCCCATTGAAATTGCTGTAATATGATACTCTAAAAATAATAAATAGTATTTTGTTGGTTTTGTAAGCACTTGAAGTTTAATGTCCTTGAAATATTCCAGTGGATAACTATATTGATTTGAGTTTTAGTTAGTTTTTTTGTCAGTGCCGAAGTACCCTCAAAAACGATTTTCCCCCAAATATTTGGGAATGTAATATTTATCTGATCTATTCAAGAAACATTAAATTCTGGATATCTGAAATACTAAATTTATTTTCTTACCCTTATAATATAATATTATAAGGGT
>JAPMOR010084161.1:28120-39673 GCA_026543865.1 Argiope aurantia | reverse complement strand
TAGCAAATACAAGGTTATTATATTATGTTTATATTATAATAAATATTTCATTATTACTTTTATTATGTTAATTACTTGACATTTGGGAATTTGGGAATATTAGCCATACAGACGGGACAAGGCGATTGATTCGTACCCAGCTTAAGAATCATATCGATTGAAAATGTTTTTTAAGAAATAACCATTTTGTTATATACGGATAAAATTTTAAAATGAAGCTAGAAATTTTAATTCATGTGAAACGGAATAAAAAGTATTAGTTTTTCTTTATTTTTATTGGTATGTGTCTTTAAGAAGACAGATACCAATTTTATTTGCTATAATTTGCACAAATTTATTCGCTATATTTAGTTTATTCAGATTAATTACTACTGCTGATTAGTTTGACATTTGGAAGCATCTTTAATATTTTTCTGTAATTATCTAATTAACGCAGTGCACGAAAATCATCATAAGTGCTATGTTATGTATATTGTTAACTTTATTTTTCTTTGCTCTGAGTTATTTTTACTGATTTGCTTCATTTAATTAATTATTTTGCTTATTTTTGAAATCAGAGAAGCTATTATCTTATATCTGGTTAGTAATAAAATATTGAAATGAGCAATCTGATTCATGAGATGGGATATTTTCCTATAATTTGAGTAAAACCACGAGAAGAAAAAAGTATATAAATTTGTATAAAAGGTGTACAAAATTTTTCTTTTATTTAGCTTTACAGTTGAAAATTTGATAATTAGATAAGATATCTGGATTCACAGTTAAAAACAATATTTCCAATAAAATACAAAATATGCGGGAGAGTTATTAAGATTTCATTGATTTGTGAAACGTATTTCGGAATAAGGAACTAGTTAATGAATTAATTGAAAGAAAAGTTTCTGAATCTCTAGAAACATTCATGTGATTTTTCTTTTTGTATGCGAATATGTATCACAAATAAGCTCTCTTATTTATTCCATTTTATTTTTATTTTTATTTGCTGAGTATGAAACAAAATATGGGCTCATGCCTAACAATCGCATGATAAACAAAAATTGGTTCAAATATAATTTAAAATGCATCCTGATTATGTTTTCATACAAGAATATTATAGTCTAAATATTCTTTTAAAATTGGTTATGAATTTATTTTGATTACATCTAAATTTTAAGGATTTCTATATTTGTAGAACAGAAAAAAATATTTAAAACTTTAACATAATGGTGTTTAATGATTGGCACACCATCTGTCAACTCTGCAATGCATACATCATGCAATAAAATGAGAAAATAAAGAACTAAATTATTACAATAAAGATTTGTTATAAGATAGGTTTGTTCTCAAATTGCTTGATTAAACAATTTGTATGAACATAATGCTTGTTTCTGTTTATTTCACAGTTATATACTAGCAAAATATTATAGAAATTTTAATATTATTTTTTTTAAATGAATTTGTATTAAAAGAATTAACTAAAGTTTCAATATATATTTTACGTCATTTTACGTTAGTCACTTGAAAAATATATATAAAATGCGATTTATTGTATGATTCTTTTAGTATGCAAAATTTGAACAACATTTTTAGATATTTAAGTAAAGATTTATTCCCATATAAATTAAATATTTATTAAAAAATTATATAGAATAGTGATATATAAAAAATTTGTAACTTAAAATTTTGCTTTTGATATGAATTGAAGGTAAATATCAGTTATACCTGCAAGTAAAATGAATACTTGTTATTCTTAGTTATGAAATCATTTTTATTCATTTTTAACTATTTTTAATTTTAATTATCGTAATATTTACTTAATGTTTTAAAAAATCTGAATTAAAAAATTCTGGTCGAAATTAATGTTAGAATTCGCATCTTAGGAAGGAATGTTGAAAGTATTCGGAAATAAAATTCTGTCTTCACTTCGGAGGAGCGAAAAGAATGTTTAGATAATTGACTACATCTTTGGTGTTGCTATGAGAGTTAGAAGGTATCTTTTTTACGCCAGGAAATCGCCAAATTATTCAAAACTTTCCTTATGAGTTTTTATGAGATTTTAGATGTTTTGAGTTTTATTTATTAACCTTTTGAACAATGCTTTTGGTCTCTGCTCCACATTATGAAACTTTCGTTAAATATTGATATTATTATATACTAGATTTACCGGACCGGATGGACTGCTATTCTTTTAATAATGTCTGATTTCTCGCAGTTTAAGTAACATAATAGAAATCATCATGCATATTGGCAGAATAATATATATAACATTACAAGCAGTAAAGTATACATATAAATTTATAGTAAAAACACCTCCCGGAAAATAATATGATTTAAAATCTTTAGGAACATTCAAATCAAAACTAATAATTAAAAACAGATCAAAACAAATAATTATCTACTTATAGAAAAAAATGCATTGTTAAATACTAATGAAAAAAATAGACAAAGGAAAAAAAGTTGAAATTACCTCTAACTGTCCCTTAAATGAAGAGTATAATGAATCAACATAATAAAAAGTTGCAGACCTCAGCTCATAGATGTTTGTTACAATCCAATTGTATTTCAGATTTGGAGGATAAATGTACTTTATGGTGGAATGAAAATCATTATGAACCGTGCAGAGGAAGCAAGAGGACACATGTTTTCGGGAGCATTTCTTTAATGATCATATTTCACACAAAAGAAACACAAAATACGAAAAGACCAGACATTAACACACGCACACTTTAACAGAACAGCATATCATCTCATTATAATTACAATCTCAAAGTACTGTGGGATGCGTATCTAATTAGGCATCGCCATCTATTATCCAAAAGAGAAGTTGAAGTAATGCAACTGCTATAAATTAGAATTTTGGAGATATATTTTTTTGAAAAAAAAATTAGAACCAAACAATAAATGAATCACTTTTGTAAATTTAGTTGCAATAGCATCCAAATCTCAACCTTCTGATATTTAGAATATACAGTGTAAATAATTTTATTTCAATTATAAACATTATGATTTGGTAATTTTAAATTCTTTCCATAAATTTTAGAGTTGCATGTTAAAAATTTATTCTAATAATATGCGACAATATATGAAAGAGCATGTGATTTCACATAAAATTTTTATTAGGAAATTTAAAAGTTGAACATAGTCAAATATCCTCTTTATGTCAAAGAGTATTATCCTTGTCCCTGCTTCCACATATGAAGCAGCAGAGCTATGACGAGGATATTTCGTCTTAGATATATAAAACAAGTACAATAACGTAGCAAGGGTTGGAATGCAACTCAGAAATAACGTTTTATTAGATGCAGAGAAACTTCTCAACGACGAGTGGTATTCCTGAGAACAACTTCAGTAACATCTGCTCCAAACAAGAAGTGTTAACGTTTGATGGAGAATCGCTAACAGGTCATAAACTATAACCCACAACTAAACACAAGTCTAAACATAACGGGAGTTAATGCTCCAGAATTTGAAGACTTGCATAAAATGAGCTTAACTACATGCCAACACCTTTTTTCAATTATATTTTTGTGTCGGAAGAAGAGTCATTAATATTTTAGTTGCAATTATTAGGTTTTCTTTTATTATATCTTCTAATTTTACTGCACATCAGGCATTTCTTGTTGAATTTTTGGCTAAAATCTCGCTTTTATAATATTATCATTGAATTTATTTCTAATATATATCCTTTCTTGTAATACTTATAAAAGTAGTAAATACAAAAAAAAAATGTAAGGTACTACAAAACATCAAATACTATAATGTTTCGGATATATATAATTGCGGTTTGCGGGAATGTGTTCAGAGCCTTTGGATTTCGTTATTTCCATTAAAAAAGGCATTTAAAAATGACCAATAGATGGCGCTCACACGGTCATACAGAGATGGTTTATGCAAATCAGGAAAACAGAGCACAGTAACATTATAGTACATTTTATTTTAAAGCAAAAGATGCTCAACATTACCACCACCACAAGGTATTAAGCTAGTGAGGCGCGTCACTACGCCTATTACAGCTGCGTGCAACATGTCGGCATCGATGCCACTAACGACCAATTGAATGGCATCTTTCAGTTCCATCAAAGTGGCAGGAGAACCCCGGTAGACTCGAGACTTCAGGTATCCCCACAACCAAAAGTCCGCTGGAGAAAGATCTGGCGATCATGAGGGCCACTCATTCTTACATCCTCTGCTTATCACTCTGTCCTCAGTGAATGTGTCTAGGAGGAACATCTTAACGGAACTAGCAACATGGGGCGGGGCACCATCCTGCATGAAAGTGACGGAAAATACTGCACTTCTTTGCTGCAAAGCAGGCATGACGTGATCACGCAAAGGCCTAAGATAGCGTTCTGCAGTTACGGAACAGGTTTTCCAACCGGATACAGGACAACGCTCTTCAAAAAGAAAGGGCATAGAATGAAGGATGCTGTGAAACCCACCAAACAGTCACATGTGGAGAATGTAGTGGTTTGGTCGTGCACGTACGAGGGTTTGATGCTGCCCAGATACGACTGTTTTGCGTATTGACGTCACCATGCAATGAAAAGTGGGCTTCATCTGTCCACATGATGTTCAGTAACCATTGCGGGCACCCATGTTGCAAAGGCTTGTCTGTTCTCTCAATCTGTTGGTAACAACTGGTGTAATGCCTCTATCTTGTACGTATGCAGTTTCAAGATTTCGTGCAGAATGCTTCGGATCGACCCTTCCGGAATTCCTGTTATTTTACTGCTTCACGTGCACTGAAACTCCCTGTTGAAGTCTCGGCTGCCACATTTTCCATGACCCTTTGGGCAACAGGGACGCGGTCAGCGCTGACAGATAATCTGCCACTTTCTGGACGATCCTCTAATTTTCCCGCTTCCTCAAAACGGCGAACTGAATTCAATATCCCATTCAATGAAATTGGGTTTTTCTTCGCCTTCATTCCTTTCACCGCCCGTAACTGTCGAAATGCTTCAGTCGTGGATTCACCGCTCTTATAGAACAGTTTCACCACTAATGCTCGATCCGGCAGCGATAGCATTCTATGGCGTCGAATGACAGATCCATTTCCAACCTTGTGTTTTATAGCTATACTGATTTGCATAAACAGTCTCAGTATGACGTGTGAGCGCCATCTATCGATCATTTTTAAATATATTTTTTAATGGAAATAACAAAATCCAAAGGCTCTCTGAACATATTCCCGCAAACCGCAATTTTTTTCGAGCATTACTTTTTTTATTATGATTTTTTGAAGTTTGCACGAATTTATGCCGCACCCGGTATATATAATACCGTATCAAAATCAGGATAATTTCAAAGTTTGTATATCTAATATTGCTTTCTTATTAATGGTTGAAACTAATTGGTATCTCAGAATCATAGGAAAAAATTCGATAAACAAAACACAAAATTTTTAAGATAAATTGTCTTATTTATAATAAAAGATTATAATAAATTAATTATGAGATTTTAAAAAATTAAAAAATTATAATAATATAGCTTGCTATTATTCAGAGCAAATTTAAATCAATTTGGAACTTTTAAATTGAAAGAAGCTTTATGTTATTATATCTAAAACATTTTTTTGAAGAAATAAGGAAAAGGAAGTCAGTTGGCAACGTTTTTGAAAGGAAAACTTTTAATTCTAATGCAAAAGGGCAGCCATCTTGAATGATTCACTTATGGCCTACCATTCCAGCACGTGACCTCGATGTTAATTTAACTCGACTCCTTATTGGTTATACTCGCTTCAGACGCAAACACCTTTTATTTGGTGAACCGTGTCTAATATGCACGGCAGGCCATTCAGTTTTAATTGTACGTCAGGTTTTAATTGATTGTCCTGTTTTTAATAATAATCGCTTACGGTTTTTGTAACTCCTTTTCTATAGTTATGCTTGAACTATGGGTGAAAAACCTTCCCCTAATATTTTTAAATTTTTACAGACAATTGATTTGTTGTTTTTTTTATTTAGTTTTTATTTTTCATTTCAATTGCCAGTAATTATTGCAGTTTAATTTTTTTCTTGGATGTTTTTACTATCTAGTTTTATGCATCTACTTGCTATTGGAATTTTACCTAATATAAAGAAACTTTTAATATCATTGAAATTCTTTATTTGCCATTTCATTGGCACAGCATGGCCTGATCAGGCGTTTGTGCCTAAAAAACTGACCAATCAATCAACCAACTAGAAGCCATTTTGAAAATGTACACGGCTTAGACTTTCTTTTGTGTCAAAATTTTCTGGTTACAGCATTTTTGGGCAAATTGGATTTTTCGGTTTCTTCTAATAAGCCAAATTTTTAATATAATCCAATAACAGAAATTATGTGAATTACCATGTGAGGTAATTCACATAATGGAAGTAATTCACATTTCATGCACACTTTGCAAAATGAAGATTTCCAAATCCATTTTTGTAGGGTCCCGAGTCATGTAGGCATTTATGACAATGAGCTGGCGGATTCTGATGCAAAATCTGCAATGCCGCTCTTGAACCAAGGGATTCCATACAGTGATGTTAGGAAAGCCTTCAATAAACACACCCATTTTAACTGACAAATCACATGGGATCTGCAGATCCAAAATAAACTTCATTCTGTTAAACCAACTATTGAACTGTGGTCTAATCACCCTATTCGTGAGGTTGATGTCAAATTGACTCGTCTCCGTATAGGGCATACTCGTTACACGCATAAACACCTCATTTTTGGCGAGGCGGCACCAAAGTGCCCTTCATGTCGTGTGGATTTTACCATAAATCATATTTTAATCGAATATCCATCTTTCAATTCCTCTCGTTCGTACTTTTTTAAGTCATCGCCATTAACTTTGGATGACAGGGTATGTAAGAAATACCACCCAAATATTTCTGAAATTTAAAAACCATTGGTTTTTATTCGTATATAGCACTTTTTAACTTCATTTTTTGACCTTTTACTTGAATTCAGTGTTTCATTTTTCTCACATCAGTGCTTCGCTTAAATATATATTTAACGTTGTACATATTTCACATTTATTATTAATGTTGAAACCGTCTTTTACATTTTAGCATGTGTGATTTTATAGTTTGCCTTTTGGCTCCACCATTTACTTGGTGCAGCATAGACAAATATGCCTCTTGCGCCAAAAGAACTTCAACCAACCAACCAACCATCAGAATAACTATTTAGATGTTCATATGAACTGTTACTGATTTGAGTTAGCTTTTTAACATAGAAAATCAGCTGTGCAGAAATAATGCTGCATTTCGCTTTTAGCAATAACCATCAAAAGTAGTCTTCCTGAAACTTTCTTGCATACTCTCTAATAAAAGAACGTCTATATTATTAACCGTTTGCTATAAGAGAATAACTGTTACAAAATAACTTATTAGAGCATCGCTTAGAAGTGGTTATTAGAAAAGTACCAGAAAATCGAATGTGTATTTTGAACGCCGTCTTTCCAACCAAATGAAATCAAAATTTAGCTCACAATTATAATTGTAGAAAATGAGCAAAAGGTTGATGTTTTCCTGTGATAACTTCTGAAAATATTATTGCACAAAACTCATTTTTATATTTTTTCAAAATCTAAAGAAGTGTCTAATTAATAATGCCAATTTAATAGATGACCTTAAGCTCCTTGATTTTTGGCAATGTTTTAAATATATATTTTTTCTTAATTTCTTCGTAAATGTGGTATTACTATATTTTGAAGTCATTCTCAAAGAAATCAAGAGCATGTATAAAATATAATGCAGATCTACATGCTATGTAAAGATTGTATGTCAATTTTCATGTATATAGATAGCTACATTTGAATTGCAGAATTCGCACATGCAGGCACACATTGATAGATATATACAATATTTTTTTTATATCAAATCGGATGAAACTAAATTGGCCGATATCATCCAGGTCCATTAATGGAATTTTTTTTTATTATTACAATAAAGTGCATTTAGCCTTCACAAAGAAAGCATTCACGAGTATAGTATTCAATGAGCGGAATAACCAGAAATATTGTTTTCATTTTTTTCGATCTTGTGTAAGTTGGTTCCGGTTTTATGTAAAATGATTTTAAAAATGAAAGCAAATCATACCTTAATTCGAATCAAATCATCTTTATAAAACCGTTTAGATTTTCGATGTGAACTATTATAAAATAATTTGCAAATACCTGATAGAAGAAGTTTCTAAAAGTTTTCAAATCAACTATAAAAACACACTATTTTCGATCTCAAGAATTGAAATACAAAAGAAAGATTTTCGAGTCGAGAAACATTTACGCTAGCTCCGTTCTTTCCCATAATTCCCCATAAAAAATGCAGAAAAAATGTTTTTATTAATCATCAGGTTTTGGTAATGCTGAAAGAAAAAATATGTTATCAGCTTACTACAGAGAAAAACTTCTTTTTTCATAGGTTCTACATACTTCCTTGAAGCTATTTGCATATGCATTTAGAAATGTTATTAGAGCCACCTTGTTTGTTTAACCTTAGTGTTTTCCCTTCTTTTTTTAAGTTAGCTTTTCGGTTCCAAGTAATTGTTTTTTCACACTGAAGAAAATGTTTTTCTAAGACTAACTAATTCAACGTTGGAAGGCCAGCTTCGAGAGAACATTTTAATGTTAATATTGCGATAGTTTCTGCTTTGGGTACAAAAATTTTAGCAAATGTTTTTTGTCATATATAGCTTTGAAAGGATTAAAATTTGGTACGATATTAAAATTTTTATTTTCAAAAGTATTTTGCGAAAATAATAAAAGCGGTAAAAGTTAAATGTTTCGAAAAATCTAGAAAAATAAAATTAAATACAATTTTCTAATAATTAAAATAAACGTATTGGTATTGGGGACGAAAATTATGAAATAATGTTCTGGCGTTGTCTGATCCGAAAATTTTATATTTGGAACATTTCCAATAAATTTATTGTTATAATTTAGCTATATAATTCAACAAAAAATTGGAGTGATGTATTCTATATTTATTTTAAATAATTCAGGATAAACTAATAAGGTTTAATTGAATTACAAAAGCGTTGTATAATTGAAAATTTTGTCATTTCGTATAATTAAAAAAATTAAAGATTTAAATTAAAAAAATTGTAAATTAATTTATTACTGCCATATAAAATTTGTTTTCTTGTTTAATGTAACAATTCAAATACTTTTTTACTATCTAATTTTTCCAAATTTTACTTGAAATATATAAAAATATTGACAGGAATATAATTTGGTTGGAATTAATTGATAGGAATATAATTTGGCTGGAATATAATAAGGATAATTTAAATCAAATTTTATCTGAATTCATATAATCGACTTGACTTATTCAAGAAAATTGGATAAACACTTATTTTTTTTCAACAAATAAGTTTTATAATCGTATTCTATAAGTATTTTCATATCCACGATTAAATCTTATGGTAAAGAATAAATAAAGCCTTATTTCTCTTGTAAACGAATTGCTGAATTCATTCAATCACTTTCATACTATTTATGAAGAATTTCTAAAAATTTATTTCTTAAAAACTATTTCAAAAATATTTAAGTTGACAAAAAATATAACTCAAATATTTATTGACCTTAAATATATTATAAATAAAATAATAATGACACAATATAACACACCATAAAATTTAAAGAACATAAACAAAAGTTGTAGATATAAAAATACATGCCATTTTTTAACATTTATTTAATGATACCATTTATATGGATAGAATTCAAGATTTCTTGTTCTACTGACTTTACTGTCTGTCCAACTATAAGTTATTCTTTCATATAGGGTTTATAAAGGAGTTTTTAATTCATCCCAACTGAAGAACGCTTGTTGCTGCATTTCCCCTAGAAATAGATGCATCTAACAATATTTTCAGTTATTATCTATAAATTAGTAATAGAATTTACTATTAGAATGTTCTTTTTAAGAACTTAAACCAGGAAATAAATATTGAAAATTTTGAATTATTCCATGTTTTTTTTTAAATCAATTTTTATTTCTTTTTTAATTTTTTTAATGTTTAGTAGAAAAAAAATTATGTTGAGACTTAAAAGAAAAACGGAATGCTTTTTACAGCCTTTGCATAACATTAGAACATGTAAAACTTGGTTTTACTTTTTCATACTCTTTTCTCATTCTAAAGGAATGACTGTTTAAAAAATAAATAACCTCATAATAAATTTGATGCATATTCAGTGAATTACTTTCATAAAAGTTCATTCTTTTGATATTTCTGTCTCATATTTTTTTTCTAAAGTGTTGAGTGCTTTTTGCAATTTTGACTATTATTTGGAGCATCAACATCAAGTCTTCAAAATAAATGCTTTCAAAAATCAGCTTAGGATGCGCAGAATGACGGAGTCACATTTTATCTTCTTAACTAACTTTTTTTCTTTTTTACATTTTTGATTTTGAAATATTTTTATAAACTGTATTTCTCAAGAATGTATTCTTCTATGAATGTTTCCCTAAAGGTTTTTATAAGATACTGTGGTGAATAGCATATAAGCCAGTTAACAACTCTTCTACCCGAACGATCGTTTTGGTAAAATGGTTTAGTTACTGGACTGCTAACCAAAAGGTCCCAGGTTCTATCCTACGCGCATCGCTTACCGCCTCATTACTTTTGCCCTTTCCTTTCTTATGCAAGCATGTAATAAAATGAATCAGTAAAGATAATGAAATATTGGCTCCTTTGTTTTATTTTTTTAAAGTTCGTTTTATATAGGTCATAATTTCTATTACTGTTGTTCCGAATTTTTGCCACTAGAGGGCACACCTATAATATGTTTATTAGTAGAACGATGTAAGTTGGTGTTGTATCAATCTGTCTTGTGATGTGCGTGAAAAATAAATGTATGTGAATGTGCAAAATTCGTATCGTCTATTATTCGAACCTCTCGTATTCAAAACATGAACATTCATAGGAACAAAATGGTGCATCGGCCTGGAATGTGGATTCATTTGGTTAAGTAAAATACGTTTGTACTGACTCGAAACGAAAGTACATTCGTTTAGCCTCTTTAAGGTAAATTATGTTTTGATTCTCCAGAATATAATTGAAGTGGTTTATCCGAGCATTTCATTTGGAATATGACTCAAGAAATTTATTGGATATCCTGATTATTTTGAAGTAACTTCGTTTGTGGAGAAATAGATGTCAGCTGGTGGGGTATGTAGTTGAAACTTGTTACTAGTTGTGTTGTGTTAGCGTTTCTGATCTACATATGTTTTAAAATTGTTTGAGTTTAGAAAGGAAGTCATCTGATTGTACTAGTCAATGTCTGTAAAAAAAAGAATTAGTTATGCCTGAAAAGAACGAAAAAGATAGGTTAGATAAGTTGAAAAAACAACGTTCCTCACACAGAGGACAAGTTACAAAATTAATTTTAAAAATAAAAACTCGTTTAGACGAACCGGGAGTTGAAATGGATGAGCTCGAAGGTCTTTTGGTACAAATACAAATCAAGGACGAACAAATGAACTCTATCGATAGTAAAATAGAAAATCTTTTAGATATTGATGATACTGAATCGGAAATTCAGAAAATTGATGAATATAATGAAGAAATAGTTTTTACTTCTGTAAAATTAAAGAA
>JAPMOR010084161.1:0-17386 GCA_026543865.1 Argiope aurantia | reverse complement strand
AAATCAATAGTTAACATCACTACGAAACGAAGAGAGATAAATCAATAAATCTCGGGACAGATTTAACATCAAAGATATAGATTAGTGTAAAATTTGAAATAAAATCTGTCAAGGCATTAACCATCGACCTATACTTTCACAAGTATATAAAAGCAATTTTTCACTAACGCAGCAACTTAACTATGTGAAATGTATTATATGGTATTGTAACTACAATTGCTCCTATTCGATTATGTGTTTCGGCGAATAAATGTCAGAAAATCGAAATGACTATGTGGGACTCTACACATTATAATAAATTGAAAATGTTAGTGTGCATTATGACTCGGAAATTTTATCGCAGTTAAAATAAGTATCGCCCTTCTTTAACACTTTTGAAGGGACTACAGATATTGTAGTATAAATCTGAGGGAAGTGCAAATAGCAAAATAATCCCCTACATAGCTTCCCACTTAGGTACCATAGAGATTCTTTTTAGATGGGATATTTGAAATGACTATCAAAAGATATCGTAAACAGCACGAAAGTGTTAAAAACGGAAACTTAAACGAGGTGTTGAAATTTGAAATAAATGTATAACGATGAAAGTAATGATTTTCTCACATTTTACAATGTTTGGTTTAATGGTGTATTTAAGCGGAAAACTACTGATGGTGTGTAAACCTTTACAGAACAATCGTAAACAAACATCATTTAAGTTCTTCTTCAACTTCGATTGGTGTTTGCAGAATATATTTTTCTTCCTCATAAATTAATGACTGTATCTTCTCAGTTGATTTCACAATCTCTCTCTCTCTCCCCCCCCATTGTTCTACTAGTTCTCCCTTTCTCCTGACTATTCCTTGAAAAAAAAATCAACTTTTTTTCTGTTTCTATCTTGAAACACAATGAAATTCACCTAGCAGTAAAGAATTCTGGGAGTAAAGATTCTTTTTTTATATGGCTAATATTAAGCAATATTCGCTTTTTCAAAGAAGGAAAGATTCAGACATATTGAAATTAAATGTTTTGAAAGGGTATTTTTAAGAAATTTTTGATTTTGAAAACTGTTAAAAAATTTAACTCGCATTTTGGTTGCTTCCTCATGTTTATTTCTCGGTCGTTTTATGTTTGATACACTTGAAACTCATAATAATGGAGAATTTTTTACTTTGTGAAACCTTGTGTTTCGGAAAAAAGATTAAGATGACTTAAAAAATGATGCCCTTTTAATTTACTACAGAATTCACTTAGTTTAATTTATAAAAAATGTTATAGGGAAATACTTCAAAAATTATCAAATTATGTCATTATTTATCCGAAGGTCTTTCCTAGAAGATTTTGCTTTCCTACAAAACTTCACATTTTTTGGCCTTACTTATCCCCGTATTAAAATTAATTAAGTTTTTTTCCTCACACAGATTCAATGAGATATATAATTGTGTAACAATCCAGTTTAAACAAAGGTATATTTTCTTGAAAAATAAAGCTTTAATAATTTTAGATTTATTAAAAACTCTATTCGAAATCAATTTTTTATATCGTTTCAGTATATTTGTTATGAATTGCACATTACTTCTAACTTTTTCATTTTATTTACAGAAGCTATTTAGTTAGCCATAGAAGGTTTAATCTTTGTTCGCTTAATTTTTTACATAAGTGGATTTTACCAGTTTAAAAGTTAAAATTTTTTAGTTATAATTTTTCTGCTATTCCTTTTTGCCTGAGCTCTATACGGTCGCTTTCCTCTACTCTGCCCTGATTTATTCTACAATGATATTGAATGTCCAAATAAAAGAATCGTTTTTAAATGTAAAAAAAAAATCAACTATAAAAAAGACCATGTTTTATATTGACTTAAAAGTTAATATTCCCTTTAATGACAAATAACAAAAATTTAGGATTTTTGAAAGTTACCTTTGTTAGCAAAGTTACCTTTGTTCTTCTCTCTCTATATATATATTAAGTATAGATCTGCATTTCACATAACCTTATTTTTATTTAGCATTGTACAGAAAATGCGAAAAACGTTTTATCTTTTCTCTTTCTGTCTCTTCTTGTATTATCTTTATTTCTCTTTTATCACTCATTTTTATTTCATTAAAATTAATATGTAATTAGTATTAGTAAAATTAGTTACAGCCAACGTTGATTCATACGCTATTTTTTCATTTAGTGGATTTATATTTATTGATATCATAACCCTAAATGTTTAATTAAAGCACCTTCAAGAATACAACAGTACGCAGTTTGTAGCATTCATTCCAACGTGATTTTATTAAGTTGAAATTTCTGTAATGTTTTCTGAGGATCTATTATTATTTATGTAAATTACCCAGAAGTTTTGCGAGAGTCATCAAATAATCCAAAAGCATGACCATTTGTTTCGATTGCTGTTATTTATTGGAGTTTTAATCCGTTTCTTTGGAATTTTTATGATTGCTATTACTAAATGTGCTTATTATCAAAAAAGTAAAACTAAACCAGCAAATAAGAATATTGTTTTAATTACTGCATGTTTCCGTTATGATATGAGCAATTTAGTTTTACTTTTCTTTTTGTATTTGTATATATTTTTGTCCCCCCATCCCCCCATTTGCCTGTGTCTTTTCCATTTGAAATTTTCTTCCACGATCAATTGAGTATTGACTTATGTTTGTAAACCTTATGTTATAATTGCTGGCACAGAAGAAGTTTATTCTTAAAGCTTAAAAAAATCTCAATTTCATAGAAAGAAATGATACACAAAATTTTTTCATCTAACCGTGTCTCTAATTAAAAACGACTTAATAAAATAAGAAAATCTAATAATACTAGTTAAATAATGTACTACTAGTTAAATAATTTCTGTTGGGTTTATTCAAACAAAAGAACTGAATATAGATATCCTGCTTCTATAAATTGTGAGACTTTTTATCACTTTTGAATCGTTGGAAAACGAATGATTGTATTCACGGTGGAATTAATTATTTTATTTATTCTCTTGCAATGGATCTATTAAGAGCACGCACATGAGATAGTTTTAAGATATGTTACTTATAATTATCTTCAAGACTAAAACAGAACATCCGTTTTAGTTTTGAGAGAAAAGTTAAAAAATAGCTCAATAGTACAATATCTACAAATAAGTCTCTGGTAACGGAAGGAATATTCATGAAGAAGAATTTATGCTACCCATTCCTCCCCCCCTGGGGAGCATCTCGAAATGAGGATGAGATGCTTCCGGCATGGTAGTTGGATCTCGTCACCCTGGAGGGTACACGAAAAGGTTTGGGTCTGGCTCCTCCCATCGATGACGGGACGTCCTTCCTTAAGGAAGGGTTATATCGTGGCCGGTGATGTCCCTTACGACTTAACCACAGTTCCCGCCAGTGCTGCTGTTGTGGTGGTTCGGTCATTCAACATTTATTATCCGTGTGCCTTCGGGTGGGTCGGAGAGTCAGTGATATGACTTATTCTACCCACTTTAAAAAATAATTATACCAGTCACATAAAATACAGAAATATTCTATTGGAACAGCATTACTATCAGTATGTATGCATAGAGAAAATATCCTTTTGTTATGCAATTGTTATCAGTCAGTATTGAAAAGAAAAATACTGTCACTTGCTAAAACATGTGAAAACACCAAACAAACAAACAACAACAAAAAACTTTCACACATATGTTGTTCAACAAACCGCTTTCACACATATGTTGAAATCTCTATAGAGCAAAACTAAAATTAACAATTTTTCCCATGATTATGATCATTTCTGCTTTCTTATATTTGTAGTATCGAGAAAATACAGTAAACATCAAAGAATTTGAACTCCAGAATTTGACGAATATCTACGTTTTAGACCTCCCTGAGTTCTCAAAAACACATTATTGGAAAAGACCGCCTGTCTGCCTAGGACAAAAATGACTCAAAAATGCTATGAGCTAGAAGGTATGAAATTTGGTATGCGGTATCACACTAAATTTGAAGATTTCTATCAAATTTTGAGAGAAACCTGTTCAGGGAGAGTCCGGCTGGTCGAATAGAAGTTTACACGATAACTACAAAGTGAAAGGAGCCAAATAGATACAATTCGGTACACATATTTAACAACTATATTGCAGACACATGTCAAATTTTGAGCCAAACGCAACTATGGGTTAAAAACATGTAAACGCGATAACTTAAAAACGATATGACTTAAATATATCGAATTTTGTGACTACAAGCGCAGTTTTATGTCGAATTTTTTTTCAATCTGTTTAGATAAATACATCTAGATCACAAATTCCATATTTAGATACCATTAATGAATGCCAGAAATTAACCAGTTTATAAGAGAGTATGCGAGAAAGTTTGGGGAAACCACTTCCACTGGTTTTTCAAAGCATTTGTTGAATCATATGATTTAAAAAGAAAACTAAAAATATAGATTTCGGCGGATTTAAGATGAAAAAAATATCGGGTGAACCACATCTCTCAAACATTTTGCAAAACACTAACTATTGAGAGTTCAATCAGAATGGCGACTAATTGTTTACAAAGTCAGAAGTTTTGGTTGTTGGGTATGATTGGAAGTGCCCTTGTGATAGATGAAAGCAACGATGACATCGCCCAGACTGCCTTGAACACATTTCAGGAACACTAAATTAATCATGGACTCCATTTATAAGAGTTGAAAGATGGTGTCGTTGACTATGGGAGGGTGTAGATTCCATGTAACAAATGAATCTGTTAGTTCTTAGTATTGTCCTTTGGTGTATAGGAACGGACCTTTCCCGAATAAAAAACAAACAAACAAACAAAAAACCCCAGTTAATATATAGATGCTTTTCTTCATACACTTTGATTTAAATTTTCTTCTTCTCTCTTGTGACACTGCAAAATATTTTTATATATATTTAATGTTTTAATATATGTAAATATATATAAACCTAGATATATGCAAACCTAGATATATGCAAACCTATAATTTACCAATGCACTTGTCGAAGGAATTCGAGATAATGCAAAAAATAATATATGAAAGTGGTTTTGAAAATCTGATATATTTCGATAATAAAAGTTTAAAGACCTAAAGCAGGCGGGAAATAAAAGACCAAATTTAACAACAATGGAAGGTTTCCACGTATTTTTGTTATTCATTCATTTACACGTAAATATATTTTCTTGTTTCTTACTTTTTTATATCCAACCATTTTTTTTACTTCCTGTTCTATGTCTATTTTTAAATAGAAGTTTAATACTGTCAAGTCGGTAAAACAGGTTAATAAATACGGAACTCAAAAACAAGAAAAAAAGTAATTTATGCAGTTAAGGTGGAAGCTATACAGATATCCGAAGCACTTTTTTAATGAGTTCAATAGTAATTTTTAAGCAAATCGAGCAGATTTTTTCATTAAAGTATTTTAATAAAACGGTATAATTTCATTATTATGTATCTTATTAACTTTGATCTTATTTCGTCGAAAACTTCTGTCTAAAAGTATCTTTAAAAATGCTGTCTTAATTATATTTTTCAAAATAATTATTTTATTTTTGCTTTTTCCACAGATTAAAATATTTTAAGATTATATTTTAATATAAATCTTGTTTCACTAAAAGTTTTTTGAATTACTCTTCAAAATCTATAAATATTCAATTTAAAGTTACGTTCATGCTTTTCTGACATGCCACATGTCAAAATTAAAACAAAAGATTTTATTGCTGATTATAGCTATCTCCACAATGAATAAAAATGAATGTCTGTGTGTTGACACTCAACAAACCAGACCGCTTGGCCCAAAATATCTGTTTTTATATTCATATTTTAGAGGATATAATGTCCACCTAGATTTTATTAAAATTTAAAATTTTATTTAAAAACTAAGAACTTTGAGTACAGCCATTCTGAAAAATATTATGGTGGGGTTACTAGAGTTAAAAAAAATCTCTTTTGATGGATAATAATTTAAAATTTTTAAAAATGCAACTTTTTTGCAATTTTTTGAAAAATCTGTTTACTTAATTTTCAACAATAGATTACATTTTTACTTTGAGATTCAAATCATTTCATCATAATCGTTTCCATATTTAATCGCTTATTTTTTACACTGTTTGAAAAATATTTTATTAAATATCTCTGTAGTTTTTGCAAAGCAAATAAAAATATAGCGTTATAATGTCACGAAATTTAGAAGACAGGTGAACTGATGTTTATTTTTTAATTAGCGCTGTGTTTTAAATGGAACAGATCTCCATTCAGAAACGTTCGTGTGCACAAAAAAACAGAACTTAAGTAAGACAATTAAAATAACATGGCTTTATATAATCATTTTTTTCGGCGATCCAGTTGGTTTCCTGGGGCGGCTGGCATTTCAATATAAATTTATAGAAAGGGATATTGAAATGATTATTGGTAAAATCGTGTAGGGCAGGAACTTTTAAGTTCTTCGATTTTGGCTAAAGAATTAAATATCCTTTCATAAGAAGTTCGAAGATGGATACCCCTCAGGGGCTCACCTACTATAGGTGAGTACGGGTGTCCCAATCCCGAGGTACCCAGGGATCTTTACTCCCTTTAGGTTTACTCTCTTCTGCGCCTTCTACTGTCACCTTTTTTTTCCTTTCCCTCGAGGGTAGGCAAGGGAGCTCTCCATGAGAAGCTGTCGCCGCTCTGTTTGCTTCCTGCTTCTCATGGACAGCAAATACCCCCACGTGTATGCCGTGCGTGGCGACCCATTAGACGGGTGGTGCACTGTGGTCCCCGGTGTATCAATCGGCTGGTAGCTAGTCATCTTAGTGGCTAGTCTGCTAGGGATCAAGCGAAGGGGTTACTCCTTGGGCTTGGCGTTAAGGGTGGTCACTGTCCCCGAGGGTAACTCCCAGCGTATAGGTTCCGGCTAGCACTAAGGTGTATGCCGAGGCTGGAAAAGACCAGAGCCGGTAATTGCCTTCCCTTGTTGGGCTCCGTGGTGGGCGGTGCCGTCGGGCCCGAATGATTTTCCATATCGCATGGCTCCTCCCAAGAAGGGTCCCTTTAGTGGGCGTCATTTTGTTCCTCAGTCTCCAAATTTAGAAAACCATTTCGATAAATTTTTTGTAATGAAGCGAATTTCTGATAAAAATAAAACATTTGAAAGCGTATCGCCATTTTTAGTACAAAAAGCGATCACAGCAACAGTTGGTGACGTAACATCAATTCGTAAGATGCGTTCTGGTGACTTGCTGGTAGAGATTAATTCTCGTAAGCAAGCTCACCAAATTCAAAAGTTAAAAAATTTGTCAACAATTCCTGTCAGTGTCAGTCCCCATCAATCATTAAATATATCGAAAGGTGTTATCACTTGTGGGGAAATTTTTAACCTCCCAGTGGATTTAATTACAAATGAATTGAAATCCCAAGGTGTCACCCATGTCCACCGTATTACTATCCGGAGAGATGGCAATATTCTTGAAACAAAGCATCATATTCTAACTTTTAAAATACCAAAATTACCAGAATTCATCTATGCAGGGTATATAAAATTACCTGTCAGACCATATATTCCCAATCCCTTGAGATGTTTTAATTGTCAACGTTATGGTCACTCTAAAGCAAATTGCCGCGGGACACTAACTTGTGCCCGCTGTGCTGCTAAAGGCCACGATAGTTAACAGTGTTCTGCAACCGAAAAGTGCGTGAACTGTGGTGGCAGTCATGCATCATATTCTAGAGTATGCGAACGTTGGCAACTTGAAAAGAAAATAATAACTCTTAAAATAAAAGAAAACATTTCATATCCTGAAGCTAGGCGGAAAATTTTAGTACAAACGCCTACTCCTGGTCTGAGCTATGCATCTGCACTGCAAAAATCCTTTTGTGTTAATTGTTTGTGTCCGAATTGCACCAAAACTGCCAACCGCACTAAAATAACTAACAAAACATCCGATTCTGATACAGAACAATCCGTAAATAGCACATCTGACACTGGCATACCAGTTAAACCCAATCTAAAAAATAAGCTACAAAAATCACTGAAGCTAAAACTTGCAAAGCGTGGTCAAACGCAGAAAGAACTATCTGCGAAATTAAAAAAATCATCTTCCAAAAATTCTGTCGCATTAGGACTTGCGGCTCGGGGTAAAGCCCACAAGGATTTAACATCCGTATTTGGTGGCATATTAAATACTCCCGATCTGAAACTCCATCCTTCAGAGGATGAAAATGAATTTGAAATGAGTTGCGACATTTCTGCAACACCTGTCGTTGCTAATGATAATTCTTCTCCAAAACAACTCTCTTAATGGGTACCTTCGTTTCTTGGAATTGTCGCGGCATGCGTTCCAAACTTCACGATATAAAGACTATTATCAACTCCTTTCATCCTGTTTGTTTTTGTTTTCAGGAAACATTCATGACTCCCAATATTCCGTTAAAATTGCGTGGCTACAACTATGTTCGTAAAGATACAGACACTGGAGTGCGCAGTTCTGGAGGTGTCTGCATCTTGACATCAAATCTTTACCCAAGTACACCTATTACTTTGTATACACCTCTACAGGCTGTGGCTGTGCAAGTTCACACCCGAACGCTGGTTACAGTCTGTAGTATCTACTTGCCACCCCATAATGCCATTAAACAACAGGATCTTGACAACCTAGTGGATCAGCTTCCTTCATCTTTTATTTTACTTGGAGACTTAAACGCACATAGCACGTTGTGGGGTTCAGATAGTACAAACTCTCGTGGGCGGCAGATTGAACAGTTTATTTCTAATAACTGTCTCTGTCTGCTTAATAACGATGATAAAACATACTTCCATGAACCCACACGTAGCTTCCATAGTCTTGATCTGGCAATATGCTCACCTGAACTTCTGTCATTATTGACCTTTACCGTTAGTGATAACTTATATAACAGCGATCATTTCCCGATCATTGTCTCCCATGCTGATAGAGGCGGAACGACTCATTGTCCTCCGCGTTTCGTATTCCAGCGGGCAGACTGGCATAAGTTTTCTCAACTGGCTAAAATTACTGAGAGTATGGTCAATGTACCGGACATCATGGAAGCAGTTCAAAACGTCACTGAATGTTTAATACATGCCGCTAATATTGCCATTCCTAAAAGTTCACCACGTCCAAGAAAATTCCGTAGACCGTGGTGGAACGATGCCTGTCGCGATAGTTACAAGAACCAAAAGAAACTTTGGAACAAATTTAGGAGGTACCCAACCACAGAGAACTTGATCGCTTTTAAAAGAGCCAAAGCCCTTGCACGCCGCATTCGTCGCTGTAGCCAGAGGGAATCATGGGTAAAATATATTTCCTCAATCACATCTCGCACCTCAAGTCAGCAGTTGTGGAGAAAAGTGAAGGCAGCTAACGGAATTTATCAGGAATTTTCTTTTCCTGTACTGAAAACCAGGAATAAGACATACTCCTCTCCATTAGATATTGTCAATATTCTTGGACAGACATTTGCACGGATTTCCGCTGTCGAATCGTATAGTCCTGAATTTATAGAGAGAAAAAATCTCGCAGAAAAACAATCTTTGAATTTTCAAGCTGCATACACACATCCATATAATTGCGAATTCAAAATATTTGAATTAAGAAAAGCACTATCCCAAGCTCATGATACCAGCCCTGGCCCAGATGGAGTCACTTATAATATGCTTCGCCACTTAGATGAGATATCGCTCTCCTATCTTCTATATCTGTTTAACAGAGTCTGGAGTGAGCAAAATTTCCCATACCAGTGGCAAGAAGCTCTCGTGATTCCCATTCTGAAACCGGGCAAAGATTCAGCTAACCCTTTGCATTATAGACCGATTGCGCTAACTAGTGTCCTTTGTAAGACACTTGAACGTATGGTCAATTCCCGACTAGTCTTCGAATTAGAAAAGCGAGCTTACATTCCATTAATGCAAAGTGGATTCCGCAAAGGCCGATCCACTATTGATAATATAGTCCAACTTGAGACCCATATTCGTAACGCTTTTGTGAGACGAAACCATCTTGTCTCCATTTTTTTGATGTAGAGAAGGCGTATGATCGTACGTGGCGTTTTGGAATTCTTAGAAAACTTTTTAACTTGGGTTTTAAAGGGAACCTTCCAATTTTTATAAAAAACTTTTTATCATTTCGTACTTTTCGGGTATACATGGGGAAATTTTATTCTGATCCTTTTATCCAAGCTGAAGGCGTTCCACAAGGGAGCGTTCTCAGTGTCACACTTTTTATCATGCATTTTAGCGATATTCTAAATCAATTACCGTCGAATGTCCAAGGAAATTTATACGTGGACGATCTTCAGATTTCTTGCCAGGGCTGTAATATGCACTTAATTGAACGGCAGCTGCAAAATGCAGTTAAGAAACTGGTAGCTTGGTGTGATGAAAATGGGCACACTCTTTCTGCCGAAAAGAGTAAATGCATGCATTTCTGCAGAAAGCGAGGCATTCACCCTGATCCCTCTGTCCGTATACGCAATGATTTAATACCTGTCGTTAATGAAATACGATTTCTGGGAATACTTTTCGATCGGAAGCTCACTTTCCTTTCGCACATCACATACCTACGGAAAAAGTGCGAGAAATCTCTGAATATCCTCAAGGTACTTTCTCGTACGTCTTGGGGTGCCGATCGTACGTCTTTAACCCGTTTATATCAAGCCATAATTTTATCTCGGATAGACTATGGGTGTTTTGTATATGGCTCTGCCAATATTACTGCATTACGTCGGTTGGATACTGTGCATCATTCCGCACTCCGAATATGTTCAGGGGCATTCCGCACATCGCCAATCGAAAGCCTTTACGTCATATGTCACCAACTGCCCTTGTCTTTGCGCCGAAAGAAACTTGCACTGCAGTACTACTTCCGCGCTCAGTCTCTCCAAAATCACCCTGTAACTCATATGACTATTCCTGCTTCCCTTAAAAGAGTTTACAATGCTCACCCATCTCACATTCTTCCCTTTTGTGAGAGAATCAAAAGTGTACTTCATGATTCAGGGCCCCAGTTTTCTGATGTCCAGCCAATAGATTTTCAAATATTTTCACCTTGGGAAATTCCTCGGTTTTCCTTTTTGAATTGTTCCTCAGAATTTAATAAAGCAACAACTGCTCCAATTATTTTCCAACAACTTTTTCATTCTCATCGTTCAGAGTATGCCTCCTATTTACCAATATTTACCGACGGCTCAAAGTCGGACGGACATGTTGGATGTAGTGTCGTCTTTGGGGACGAAATACACAGTTTCCGTATTCATGTATCATTTTCAGTTTTATCTGAGGAGTTGCTGGCGATTTTCTGTGCTATACAAAAGATTGCTCTTGCCTCTCAACGACAATTTTGCATTTATACGGACAGTATGAGTTCTTTAGAAGTACTCCATCATTTTAACTTTCATCCGCTTGCTATTAAGATATTGGGACTCTTGCAGACTCTCCATCATAGGGGCTTTAACATTTTATTTTGTTGGATTCCTAGTCATGTTGGAATCGTTGGAAATGAACAGGCCGATCACGCTGCTAAAACTGCATCTGCCTTTTTTCATTATGAACTACCTTACTGCGATATTCAAAAATCAATTGCAAAACATATTTTCTTTTTGTGGCAAGAGACATGGGACAAACATATCCATAATAAACTGCACGTTATTAAGCCTTCTTTTTGCATGTGGCCAGTTTTGCCTATGCGTGGCCCTGACGTTAAATTGACACGCCTTCGCATAGGGCATACTCGGTTTACGCATCGACATCTTCTCGGAGAGAGACCACCGGTTTGTTCTCGATGTCATGTCGACCTTAGTGTGAAGCATATATTAAATGAGTGTCCAAATTTTAACTCCTATCGTGTTCGCTTTTTTAATTCAACATCATTGACTCTTCACGACTTAGTGGGTGAAAAACACCACCCGAATATTTTTAACTTTTTGAGATCTATTGGGTTTTTACACCGGATTTAGCACATTTTATCATTGTATTTAACATCTAACCTATCATTCAAATTGTATTTTAATGTTTTATGCATTGTTTATATTTCTTTTTAAACTATTACCACCTGCTTTCTGTATTTTATTACTTGCTCAAGTTTTACATATGGTTTCATTGTCTTTTGGTCATGCTATATGGAATTGTCTCCATTTTCCAACTTTCTTATTTTAACTGAGTTCTTTTTTAACTTTTTGCTTGGCGCAGTATGGCCAGATATGGTTTTTGCGCCATAAAACACCACAAAACCAACCAACCAACCGAAGATGGATAGTAAAAAAAATAAGTTTTCTTCGCTTTTTTAATAATAGAAAATAGAAACTGTTTCAAACAATCTTTAATTTTTAATCACCTTAAAATTCTGAAAATTCATTCTTATCTTCTACGCTAGGAAAATAAATACATGACTAAGTGATGGCTCATAGTTTAACCTTCTATGCTGTCGGTTTTGAATATTTTTTAATATCTTTCATGAATCATAGTGCACATTAAAAATAGGATTTAGTCTATAAATATTATCATGTCAATTTGTATAAAAGCAATAAAAATGATATTTCAATGCTGTTTAACAAGCACATATCTAAGCATGCTCACATAAAATTTTTTTACTTTTAATGGCTATTGTTGGGTAAAAAATAAATTTTTATATAGGTTTTATTATCAATTTATTAATTAATTGTTCAGTTTGTTTCTTTAAAAATAACATTTTATTTAAAAAAGTAATAACGTGGAAAATGGAAATGAAATGAGTGAATCATAATTAAAAAAATTCTGAAATGCTATGGTAAATGCATTAAAATTCTTAAAGTCCAGTTTGTATTGTATATATATTTAGCTTATTGTATATATATTCATCTGCTCTTGATTCTTTAAGGTCATTTCTTAAAATAAAAGGAATTTTAACCTAATTAAAACTAACATGCATAAATCTCTACATAAAGTTAGAGATGAATATAGGCTATGAAATAAGACGTGTTCTCGAAAAAAAAAGAAAATACTTAAATAGAAAATTTTGTAAGAATATATTATTAGATTTTTTCTAAATCTTTGAAAATCACCGTATTACAACGGCATTAATTTCTATGCTAACTTACATACTTTTGGATCTGGTTCTAAATAATACAATTGTGTATATATATATATATATATATATATATAGTGAGAAATAACATAGAAATATTAACTATATAAGATACTTAAATTGAAAAATACTTTTATGTTGAATGTGATCAGTCCTATTATTTTTCAAAAAACAATATAAATATTTTTCTACTATGTGTGATTAGGCAATTCATGAGATGTGTATTAGATGTATAAGTGAATAATTAAATTTGTATTCCATACTTTGAACATATAGATTAATTGATTTTAATTGGTAGAATATTTAGATCGACAGAATTTTAATATGCGTCGCGGAATTTTTGCTTTTATTAAATATTTAAAGAAACAAACTTGCGAGATTACCAAAACTGTCATTTAAAACTAAGGACAAAGGTTAGTGATATTTAACAAAATCTGCAGTTTAGACGCACTGAAGTTCACATCCCAAGAAGTCCAATCCCCTTTATCACTATGTCGTGACTATTTTAAAAAAAATAATCTTGTTAAGTTACGAAAACTGTCGTTTAAATCAAAGGAGAAAGGCAATTGATCTTTAACTACAAAATCAATTAGCACGCTCTGAAGTTCACATCCCAAGAAAAACAATCCCCTTTATCATTATGCCAAAAAAGAGTTTCGAATCTATATTGAAAGAAAAAAAAGTTTTAAAGAGGAATTTTAACAATAGTATTATATTGTTAAGGAAAACATAAATTTTTTCTGAAATATTTTATAGCTGCAATTACGATAATGTGTATACTGCATTTCCTCTTTTGTCAGCGTTTAGAAAATGATGGATTAATTGGTTTTGGTATCTAGAAAATATATTAAATTCGAAAATATATTGTATCTGACATAATTCGCTTATAAATTTCATTTACTTATTTTTTTCACTATCGATTATAAGTTTTGTTATGAATTCTCTAATTTCCAAAACTCGTCCCTAGAGCTGGTGGAGACAATCTCGGATAACAGCAAATAAACATTTTTCTCCGTTTGACAAAATTCCCACAATTCCAAGGTATCTTCGCTTGAGCATTATTTCACTGATTGATAATACAATGATTGATATAAAAAAGGTTGTAGAATTTATTTAAAATTTTAAAAGCTATACTATCTTCACCCCCCCCCCCTAAAAAAAGGAAAAAGATCCTTTTAAAAAAGAAAAAAAAGTGAAATGACCAATCGGAAACAGGTGTTGTTGAGGGATTATATGTATATTAGGGAACTTAACATTAAAAAAAATCAATGGATGAAGAAAAATGGTGGATAAAGAGAAAATGTTTTGAAAAAAGTTTTTAAAAATCTACTGAGTTGAAATCAAATCTATTCCTCTCAAAAATATTTGCTTAGGTATTATACTTCTCAAAAATAAATTTATTTTTCATAACTTCTATTGAAATGTTCTCGGAAAATATCAAATGCTCCTCTGACTCTCGCGGGGGTAGGGTGGGGACGGAAGGGGATCTATGCATTCTTGAACTTCTCTTTCAAAAGGAAGAATTCTTATATCTCCCATATCTTCCGTGTAGAAAAGCTGTCATCACATGACAGAGGAAAAAAGTGTTAAGAGTTCTTTCGAGTTTTCTGCATTTTTTTTTCTTTCATTTCTGATGCATTCGTTTCAACCGTATATTTTCAGAAGTGCATGCTTTAACGTTTCACAGTTCGTCAGACTGAATCATATTTAAAATTGTGATTATAGAATTACAAAACGTTTTAAACATATTCAAAAATTCATTTAAAGTGCTATGATCAAAATATTGTTTATTTTCTATAATGCTCATTTTTTGGATAAAAACAGAAATTTGATTGTTGCAAAAATGTTAATACGACAACGAATTTCTAAATATGGTATTACAGTCTTCGAAAAATTAAATTTTGCAAGTGATTGCATTTCGTAGCCTAGATATCGCGAGCGAAGAAATTCAAATGGTTGGAGTTACGAAGATTTGGCAGTTAAAAACTGAAATGAGTTGATTTCGGATTTTTTAGTTTTTAGTCAATTAAAGAAATGTATTTATCGAATTTTATTTAGTGTTTGCATATTTAGTGTATGCATGCTTCTAAGTAACCCTCAAATTTTATATAGTGTATGCATGCTTCTATGTGACAGTCGAGATTTTTTATAGTGAATGCATATCACGGAACGAGCGACTTCAAAACTTGGTGATCCTGTGATCGAAAGACTGCCAAGTACCCAACAAATGATTGTTCGTGAAATCCATCCACACTCTCGGTATCAAAAAATACGATTCCAAGATGAATTTTCAATAGAAGAATAATTTGTCATAGCAAAATGGAAAAGAAACCAGCTCTGAAATCGCCTCATTATTCAGGAGAATGTTGTGAGCTCAAAAGCATTGTAATATGCGATGCTAAAAGTGGAATATAGATTGTCCATGTGGCTGGATATTGTTCCAGCACGAATTTCTTAAGGGAAAAACTGTGTTTTTCCTCCTTAGGCAAAGTGGTGGCTCTGTGGAAGTTTGGCACTATTTTCCCTATTGGTACATGATATTATACGATATATCCACGATGCTGTCCGGCATTCTGAATGCTGACCAACATCATGTAGATACCCTGACATTGTTGCTGGGCATTTTGTGTGAATAGGGTTGCTTCAACGGACTTATGTCTCTGAGTTTTACCGGTGGCCACCAAACAGGACATCTCTACATTTAGACATTGTTGGATAATTTGCTGCTATTTGCTAAGCCTCTACAGGACCTTTAGGAGGAATTTCGGCAACATATTTCCTTGATTCACATAATAAAAATATTTTCAGCTGGCTAACTTATAACCTAGATTTTTAACTTTAAAGAGAAACTTTGCCGCCCATGGTTTCAGCAGTGATAGACAATATTTTTTTGCAAATGAATTCGAAATTCACTGGGGGTAGATGGTATGAAATTTTGTACCAAACTGTGCAACATTTAGTTTCTTTGTAAGAAACACTTATAAAATTATGTTTATTTTAATTCCACTTTGTCTTTTTCAAGACAATGTTAATTAGTTTCTTAATAACTAGTAATATTCTCAAATCAACTTCTACTATCGTAATATCGTATTTACATACCTAGCATATGACAATGAAGCCTGTTGAGGAAAATTAATATAACGAGTTTCGAAAGTTGTGAGAATTTGCTAATTTTTGAGAATTTACTTATTTCTTACGAGGGGACACAACCAGAGAATATATGAAAAGTCAAAGAAGAATACAAATAATTTGGGGATATTCCTCTAATAGTAACTATACAGAGCTTGAAATAGCAATAAAATACACTGGGTAACCACTCTACTCTAATCCACTTTAAGTTAATTATTCATTAGCCCTTTGTAATCTAAATGTCTCTATCATTTACTTTCAAATAGCCGACTTGGGCCGTTGGGAAAATAATAATCTAATGCATTAAATATCAAACTGTTAAATTTACTCTCTCTCACACACACACACACACATATATATACATTTCGATAATTAATATTAATTTTATATTAGATTTTTTCCTGTTGAAATTTTTAAAACAATTCCTATTTAAGTTTAAAATACCAGTATGAAAATAAATTATACCTTGAGAATAAATGAACTTAATAATTTTCTTCCAGGCTGAACCAGCTATTGATTTTGGGCTTATATTCTATGCATTATTATTGAACAAATAAAATGTGAACCCAGGAGATGTAAAATTAAAATAATCAAAATTAATACTGGATTTAAATAATTTTTGTCAATTTTCTAATAAAATTATTTTTAAAATATTGATAACATGTAAATAGTATGGAGAAAATAAGAGACGAAATTATTCGGCAAATTTTTGGATGCTATCTTTAGTACATTTAAGATTTGCATGAATAATTATATTATTGTTTTGAAGGATTTATCGATAAGAGCTTAAAGATCTGTGAGCTTATGATGATTCGCGTTCGCGTTCAGTAACATTCTATCCAATAATTTATTTTTAGTTTATGTGCGTAATTTTTTTTATTCGTATCGATACATTATTTAATTTCCATCTATTATTTAGAATAGATAAGAAAAGAAAAGGAAAGATCATTTATTTCACTCCTGCAGAAATTTGGAACATTTGAAAGGCAGAGAAAAAAATCATCAAATGAATGTCTACGCCAACTATTTAATCTCATGAAATGATTCTTTTTTTATATTTTTATATGGTTAACATAATTTCTGGACCAAATGTTTATCGTAATCGAAATACAATATTCTTTCTTTTTTTACACTTTTCAAGGAATGTGTTATATAATTGGGTAAACCGAATGAAAGAGCAAATCGTGAAGAATCACATACATGGTTTTCCTCTTATCCTGGGAATCATTGTAAACTTTTTGAAACATTGTAAACTT
>JAPMOR010084159.1:129572-160636 GCA_026543865.1 Argiope aurantia | reverse complement strand
ATCCAATTTTGATCTTTCGGAGAAAAGTGTACATGAATTAAATCAATTATTTATTACTGAAATAAAGGGGGAAAATAAATAAATGATGTTTTTAGTTAACTTTAGATAACTTAATGAGTAATGAAAATTAATTTTTGATTTGAATATATTTTTACAGTTAAAAGTCCAGATTTAATTTAAAGAAATTATTCCAAAAATAAAACAGGCAATCATTTTTTTTCTAAATTTAAAACTTTAAAAATAAAGAATTCTTTTCAGGATTGTTAGTAAAAACCTTTTTACTGAAATTATATTTATCACCGTCCATTAAGAATGTCATTCAGTTTCTAAATTTTCATAATATGTATTAATTTTAATGCATTTAATTGAGTAATTCATTAGACAATAAATATATTTTGTGGCAAACAGCTTTAAATTCTGTTTACTCTCTTTAACTCTTTCGCAACTTAAAGGGATTTCAAAAGGATGGCATAAAACTTATGGTTTATGTTTACGGGATTATAAAGTGATTGAATGTCCTTCTGATTTTAAGACCTTTTAAAGGATTAAGGCTCTTAAGGCTTCATTTTTAATGTTACGTCTCCATTCCTGGGCTAGGAAATTTCGCAGCAAAAAAGTGATGCGATTTAAAATCTTCGAAGTGGCCGTCTATATCTGTAAGAATAAATGCCATTTAAATATTATGACTCAAGTTCTTAAAACCAAAGCTAAGCTCTTAAAATATATATAAAAATTTTAATGACCCAGAACTGCCTTAGTAATTGGCATGCTAAGTAAATAGAGGCATTATTTTTTTGTTAGTAAAATCTCAGAGACTTTTTATTTTTAGTATAGCTTAATTTCAAGAAATGCAGTAAAAAGAAAACAAAATGATTTTGACGTATACGCATAAAACTGGAAGTTATGAGCAGAAAGTAATTACATTGTTTTTTAGACGTTAATAAGATAACTATAGTATTGAATAAAATAATTATTTCTAAATGTCAGAGTGACAGGTAATTGAATTAATTAGGAATGAACATTTAAAAAATATTTATATTCAAGAAACTGTAAAGAATAGGAGATTGTATTTAGTAAACTAGCTCTGACCTGATATTTAAAAAAAACATGCAGTTAAATAACTAGTAAATAAAAATATTTATGAATTCAATTATTTCAATTAATATGTAAAGATTATTTTTAATAGTTATTTAAAAAAATTGATGAAAATTATAAAAATATGGATATACTGCGATGCATGTTTAATCTACTTAAGACATCCTTACAAAGAATTATTTAAATTTTATGTTATAAAAAATATTTATGTTTTGTTATTATTGTTTTTTGATAACACATGTTTTAGAGTTGAGGTCTATTTTGTTGTTTTTACTTATGGCACTTGATATAGACAAGCCCGTTGACGAATTTAGCTATTTAAGCCGAGTTTGTGCAGCAGTTTCTTAGGGTAAAGGTCCCTCAGCATCTGAGGGCAGAAGTCTGACCTCTAGCACATATGAAGATGAAACACACACACTCACTTTATATGGGGGCTCTTTCACACATTTCACAGATAGAACATAGGGTAAAGAGCAGCCATGCCCGATCCCAGGATGCCCAGACCACGGATAAAACGCGCTACCCATAGGCAGGAAGCCGGATTATAATTTTTTAAAATAATGTATTTACTTTTCTTTTAACATATAAAGAAAGAGGTAATTTTTAAAAGGGAAAAGCATGCATTTTATAGTAACATATTCAAGTACCCATTACAATGTATGGTATAAGAATAAATATCGTACAATTTCATCTCATAAAATTGATATAATGAAACAGACCAAAATTTAAAGCTGTTATTATATTCATCAATATTGTATATCAATATTTTTTGCATGAAAGTGACATTTTAGAGTGACATACTTAAGTATCCATTACATTTTATGATATAAAAATCAATATCGTACAATTTTATCCAATAAAATTGATATAATGAAGCGTAAACATTTAATACTGTTGTTATATTCATCAACAGTACTTTCCCAATATTTTTATATCTACTACTAATAAAATGAATGTATGTGCTTGTGTTTTTGCGCATCACGGTAAAGACTATTAAAACTGGAACCACCAAATTTGGCAAAGGCATTCTTTGGAAGTTCGAAAATAAACAATTCGGAACTGTTTTTTTTTTAATTTTGATTAATTAATAATTAAAACATATTAATTTGATTAATTAATTAAAAGAAGTTTTGTTTTTCTGCAGTTATTCTGATAATATCCACAATTTTCCAACAATGCAATAAACTGAATATAAATGTATGATCTTTATACGATACACCGTATATATCTGAAGAATTATTTTATAACAAAGTGTTGAATTGCCTATGTCTTCATCATCTCAACATGCTTCAAAATTTTCGAGTAAATCGATATGGAGCCCAATTGTTGTTTCTAATTTAAATAAACTGAATTAATTTTTTGCCACATAATTCGAATTGTAAAAGAAACTGTAAACAATCTTTCATATTGATGCTATTAAACATATATTAATATTGTTTTCAGTTATGAAAATAAATTTTGCAAACCAGAACAGATATCAGATATTTTCGCTTGCAGTTCCATATCAAAAAGGGAATAAAAGAAAAAAAATCAGAATTATACTTTGAGATGAATTAGAATTTGTTTAATAAAGATGCAGAAACAAATATTGATCTGTTAAAATACTGAAACTTCTCAATACTTGAAAAAATAATCTTCGAATCTCCTAAATAGTCCGAATTGAAATTTATACTATATACTTCTTTTCCATTAGTAAATAAAACTCTAAAATATTTTTTACACAGCAAACAAAAATTTGGAAAAATACAGAAATAATATCCTTTTGTCACCAAAAGAAGAAATTATTTCTAAATAAAGTTACAATAATACTGTTAAACCTCGATAAAAGTTATTTCTCAATTACCGTCCCGATTTGTTTGTCATAACTGAATTAATATTTTTCAAATGCTTATTTTTATTCAAATTATAGCTTCCACAATTTCTTTATATTTACTTTTGTTTTAATTTAAGCTTCAGATATTACTTTGTAATTTTAGCAGTTTCTTTAAAAAATTGTATTACTTTTAGAAACAAACATCGCATCTTCAAGAAAACTCCTTAACAACTTTCAAAAGTATTAAAATTTGAGGAAGAGCCATGACAAGTAAGGAAAAAAAAAATCTTTTTTTTCATTCATTTTACTCTTAAAAGTCATCACTCACGTGATCTGAAATATTTTTTCTAAGTTTTATTTTAACTTTCCCAAAGAATTTTACTGCCATCTGCATCTTTATTCGATTTAGGAAAAAAGGAAATTAAGGTATGTGTAATTTGGAACGCTTCAAGATAGACAGTTAAATTGGGATTTTTGAAAGAAAAAAACATTTTATTTTTTAAATACTTTTTCCATTTTTTATATTGGCGGTCTTTTTATATTATGTCGTATTTTAAGTCGAAAAAGACTGTACAACAAAACAAGAAAAATTGTAAAGATAAAACTTTTGTTTATTTTTTAATAGCTACTAGTTAACTACTGGTTAGTGGTTCATTATTGAGTCATTTTAACTTATGGTGAAGGAAAGATTTGAACATATTTAGTTAAAAATTCAATATACTTGAGATAATATTTTGTAGCTAAGAAGGAATAAGATTTCATAACGATACGATTAATCAGAAATATAATAATTAACTTTCTTTAGTGTTTTATAATACTTACCCATGTTGGTCTAACATTTATTCTTCTTTCCTATTTTAGAATCGATTTAAATATGAGAATCAATTCAAAATTACAAATTGAATCATTATTCTGAATTATACATACTTAACTATTTCGTCATTGATGCTTTATTAATATCTTGAAAATACATATGAAATTCGAGGAATAATACAAAAAATTTGGCTACATAAATTACGATACACAAAGCAGAAATAAATTATTTATGATTTGTGTGCCATTATACACAAAACATATGAAATTACCCTTCCCTATATTGAAATATTTAAAATAATATATATATCTAGCATGGGTATGTAAGACTGAGAAAGATTTGCAATGAAATCAATTTTGAACGCCGAAAGCTATTTTGCCATTCTGTTTAGATTTTTTAGAAATTCCTAGAGGTAGAAAAATTATGAATGTCTTATTTCTGTTTTTTAATAAATACGAAATTTAATCCGTAAGACCATAAAAAAGCCGTAGGTCCAATACGCTTGTTTTCTGCAATAATGATGAATCTATCCATCTCTGTGAGGTTTTACAAAATAATGACAACAAAAATTTCAAAATAAATTATATATTTTTTTTCCTTTTAGTGATGTAATATTCAGATATTTTATTGAATATAATGTATGAATGCATTTTGATATTTCAAAGGTATGTTTTGCAGAATAAAGTATTATTTAGATTTACACTGATGCTTAGTAATGAGCACATCAAAACAGAACGACACAAAAACGAATATGAGGAAAAGCTAAAAAAATCCCTGTAATTATATATTGTGAGATTTTGATAGGGATTTCTTTACACGTGTCGATTTTAGTAATGAAATTATAGGGATCTTTTAAAAGAATATCTCAGCTCGACAATTTTTTATCCCTTCATTATAAGTGAGGGAACTTGTGGATCTCAGCAATTTTACAGAGCTTCCGTTGCATTAATTAAATATAAAAAATTGGAATTGGGTCAGAAGATTATTAAGAAATTAATTATTCATATTTCATATTTTTAAAATATCTCGATACCTATAAAAATGCATGCCAGATATGAAAGAATATATTTCAAACAAAAATTTGCCAATGAGGGTGATGATAATACTTTTGATGTTAATTTAAAGTAGACAAATAAAGTGATGATATTCATTATGTCAAAAAAAAGGCATAATAATAACAGCTATCTAAGGCAGATTCTGAGAATAAAAAAAAATATATATAATATACTTTTAATTAAAATCAGGTTGTTTTTAAGAGAAAAAAATAAGAAAATTGTCTAACTGAATGTAAAAAGTCTCCATTTTCATTATATATTTAACAGCAAGATATTAATCAAAATTTATAAAATAGTGCTATAATGTCATATGTATTTTCGAAACATTTGAAATATTGATGCATTTTAAATAGCAACGCTATTTTAAATATAAATATCACAACAAAAACTAATTTTTGCTACATTCCGTTAAATAGATTTCAGCAATAAGGAAACATTTCTAAAAATGCTAAATATTTATTAAGAAATGTTGAGTTAAGCAAGAAATGATGAAAATTGTTTAGAGCTTAGTTATCTAAACTCAGATTTAAAAATGTAAACAAAGTCTAGTCTCTATGTATTATTCCAATTATGGGATATCCATTGTTGCAAAAAAGTAATTCTACTAATTAATGCTATTTTTTTATCTCATAGTGCCTCGCCATTATTCATTCACCATTGTGTCGCCTATCCAATTATTGAATATCCATTGAACGAAGCTTCATCTATATAATATTCTAGGCATATCCATTGATATAAAATACTCAATTCCAATACTTAGCACCATTTTTACCTTATTTTTTTATTTTTACCACTTTTTACAGAACGCAGTAGTGTAGCATTGATTCAAGGGTCATGAAAGATTAAGGTGGGTACTCAATCAGAATTAACATTTTAAAACACTCTATTCAGATGAAATTACTATCACGAATAACAGGATGCGAGATATTTTAAACGCGGTAATTATAAGACTAATTACCCTCTAATGAATGTGAAAAATGTTGAAGTATACCTTATAGAGCACATAATCCGATGTGAGGAAGTGATTCGCTTTTATAAAGTAACAAATTTTAGAATCATCGTTCGATATCTTTCTCCACTAAATATCATCATGATAATAGTTTGTAAAAATTTGCATAATATCATAGATTTTTTCGCCATGAGTAACCGCAGCTCCAACTGTGTTTGTTGATCCAAATTTCTTCGCAAAGTTTTTAACAGTGCAAAATAATGGAACCATTTTTCTTCCAAAATAAAATCTGCATTAGAAATTGTGATGTCTGTGTTTCTTAAAGATATTTGACTCATAGTACCAAATTGTTATTAATAACAAAAATATAAACTCAGTGTAAATCAATAATACCATATGAGAGGACATTTCAAATATAGGGAAACTTCCTACAAACAATAAAGAAACGAAGAAAACGATTTATGAAAAATTATATTTAAATGTTTCCAAATAGAAAAACGAAGCACATTTTTCACTAAATAGAGATTTTATGATTTTAAATGTAATTTTCAAATCTTAGAAAAGGTAATAAACATTCCAATAATCATTTTAAATCATATCAATTTTTTTAAAATCCATGCAGTGTCAACTTTTATATCTCATCAATAGAATTTTTACCTTGAAGAAGATTAAACTAGAACTAATGTTTTCTTTTATTTCAAACGAATTATATTTTCCTGCTTAAATTTTATAATGTCGATGGGAAAGAATTTTAATTAATTGCTTTTAATTCTAGAAGCTAAAAAGAATACTGAAGAAAATAGAGTTTAAGCGCCGTTACTATGCAGAATAAAGAATCTATGATCATAAAAAATGAATTCCTTTGTTAAAAAAGATATTTTTTTATTGAATAGTTTCAATATTTTCAAACGTTTATGCAAACGCTTTACTAATGAATATGGTATGAAAAGATTATTATTTTCAAAAGTACTTTTATATATTATTTAAAGCATGCTTGCAAAGAAGAGCGAATAATGAATGAATTACTGAAAGTGACTGTTGAATATGAATTGATAAAAAAATAGTTTGATTATATTTTAATATAATTAAGAATTGGATTTTTAATTAAAATTAAAATAGCACTTTTAATTGCTACATATACCTATTAATATAAAAAAAATTCCGAAATCAAAATTTTAAATTTATTTCGTTCTTTAATGAAAAATAATGTTTGCATTTAATGATAATGACTTTCATTAATTATAATGATGAATGGACCTTTTTTCTGAATTTTTGGCTAGTAATTAATAACTCAGATCCAATACATTTAAAGGGAATATACGAACCATAATGATGCTTTTAAAATGTAAGAAAGTCAATCTTAAACAACTTTGAAAAATGATCATTGAAGCTTCGGCTTTAAATTTATATATATTGATTGAGCGGTGAGTCTTGATTTGATCAAACGTTTAATTTTTCCATAAGGCTCCTATTGCGGAAAAATTTGCACTAAAATTAAACATTATATTAATACACTCGTGTCCAAAATTAAGGTCATAAAAATGTTTTTCAAAGTAATTCTAAATGGCTACCAGTAAAATTTAAACAAATTATATTTTAAATATTGTGAAAGATCCGGTAACACGATATTAACCTTTGTTGTGGGGAAAAAAAATGTTGTTTAGCATTAGTGACTACTGAAATTAGACCGTTTACGCATCTGCGATTTTTGCCTGCAATTTCGTGAATATTGCATTAAAACAAAACATTTTACCTGTTTCCAGTGCGAATGAGTTCTCATAATCGTTTAGACGATTCCTTAAGATGGAAAGTCGTTGGCAGGCTTGAAGCTGGGCAGTCTCAAGCGGAGGTGGCTAGATGGTTGCAAGTGGCACCGAAAGTGGTATCCAGGTTGTGGAATAAATTCCAAACAAGTGGTACTGTAACCAGGAATTCCGGCCAAGGCCGTCACAGAGCAAAGATGCCTGCAAAGGATCGCTATTTGGCATTAAGCGCACGATGGCATAGGCTGACAACGGCTCCTCAACTTACTCGTGACCTTGCTGCTGCCTCTCGAATAAGAATTTCCAGACAAACAGTATACATACATCTAGCAAAGAGCGCCCTTTATGCCCGGCGACCAACTGAGTGCGCCCCTTTGACTGATCCAACAGAAAACCCCGGTTGTTGTGGTGCAAAACACATCAGTCTCGGACACAGCAAGAATGGGGACGTATTCTTTTCAGTGATGAGTCGAGGCGACACTCGTCGAATCTTCATCTGGAGAGAATGAGGAGCTCGCTCTCAACCCTCATACATAAAAGAAATTGACAGATTTGGTGGCAGAGGAATCCTTGTATGGGGTGGCAAAATGTTGGGCAGTCGTACACCACTGCACGTCTTCGATGTGGGTAATGTCAATGCATATCGCTATAGGGATGAGATCCGTGAAGCCTATGTGAAGTTGTTCAGGGGTGCTTTTTTCCCAGACTTCATGTTTATGGACGATAACGCGCGTCCACTCAGAGCCCAGATCATTGATGCTTTTCTTGAGGAAGAAGATATTCGACGTATCTACTGGCCATCGAGGTCTCTGGATCTTAATCCTATTGAAAATATTTGGGATTGTCTCGGAAGAGCTATTGCACAGCCTAACCCCCCTCCTAATACCCTCCAACAGTTAAAAGCCGTGCTTTTGGAAGAATGGGCTTTGTTGTCTCAAGCATTTATTGACACCCTCATAAACAGTATGAACGCTCGTTGTGAAGCCTGTATAGCAATGTACGGGGGGTCACACTAAATATTAGACAGGCTTTTCCCGAGATAAATTCTTTATCACTAATTCATATTGTAACACTTTTTGATATACCCTGTTTCTTAATTCCCAATTAAAATCTTTTCTATGCTGTTATGTGTCTATGTTCTTTCTTTTATTGTAATGTACCTCTGTGCCAAATTGCATGCAACACAGTGAATAGTTTTTCATTTTTCGCAGATGTTATGTTTGTGACCTTAATTTTGGACATGAGTGTAATTGTATACATATTATGTAAATACAAAATAGCAGTAAATTTGGATTTAAAGTTCCCAACATTGGGTGCGAAGTTTCCAATATGGTAGTTGGTTCTCTTATCCCTAAAGGATATGGCAAGAATGTAAGGTCGAATTATCTCAGCTCCGACGGCAGGAGCAAGTATCCTATTAGAGTGATTGAACAGTGATCGGTAATACCCATATATATATATATATATATATACAGTCAGCTAAGCATTACCTTGTTTGTTTGTACATCCAACTAAGTTTTCCAGGAACCATACAACATCGCTGATTTCTCTCCGCCAGTCCAGATGGCACAACTACGTTTCTGGCACGTCGCATTCTTATTACTTATTTTCCTCAATTTTCATGTTAGAAAACTTTGTATTAATGCTATTTGACATTTTGTTAGGTCTCAGCTCGGTTTTTATTTCCAGACTTTTGACCAATGTTATATATATTTTTACACTTCTGTAATGTTGCTTCGGAGCAAGGTTAGTTCAATCACAAGAAAGGCCGTTTTATGATCAGCTCTGCTGGATGCTGATCAGATGCCGAATCAGAGGTCTCAAGGGTGAGCGACCATTTGTCGACTTGGTGACGAATTTGGAAATTTGGAACAAAATAGATAATACTGGAATCTTCCAGAATTTTGATGATAAAGCCAAAAGGAACCGAGAAATGCCTGATTGTTCCAGAACCTTCTCTGCCCGCCGCCGGAAAATACAAGAGGCCGTCAGTCTCAAACGGATGACAGTCGTGTATTGACTCCTTTTCAGAATCGTGGAAAGAGATGGCGGAATAATTGTATCAGTCCTGCGAAGCACAAATGTTGTGTGGAACTCAAGTGTTTGCTGAATTGAGTTGCGTGCCAAGTTCTGGTTTTTATTGTAGAAGCAGCATCGAGTCGTGTGAGGAGTAGCGAGTCTTGTAGTAGTGAGTTGGCAGTTGGATAAAGCTGAAGCGAGAAGACAGCCGAGAATTGCAGGCGTCTGGAGAGACCGTAGAGATAAGCTATGAAGATTCCTTCCTCCTGCTGAATTCTGTCTGCTTCTGGCTGCTTTGTGTGCTTTGGTTGTTATTACTGCCGATTACTGCTAGTGGGCCACTGTTCGTTGTAGTGTTATGCTGTGTGTTGTACATGGACGTCTCGGTTGTGAGTTTGTTGTCCTTGTATTTGTGTTAATAAAAGTCTGTTAATGAAGGACTGTTTTTTCATCGCCCAACAAATCGGAAAGAACCCTGGAACTTCCATAATAATATCAACACAGTGAACTATCTGATATTTTAAGTCTCCAGAAGCTAAAGCTTCAGCTCAGCTTGACTTTGGAAAACATTGACTTTGCTTTCATCCCGCCTCAAGCCAACGCTTGGCTGTTAGCTTTGGAATGCAAACTTGAACTCAATTATTATAGATTTGGCTTAAAGATGGCTTAATTTCAGCTATTCAAATATTCTTAGAAAGAACTACTATAAGTACATTTATAAAGTTGGAATTTAAATTTGCTTTATGCAATTACTTTGAAAATAATTTAAGAGGGTAACTCATAAAACTATAGTGTAGAGAAAATAGTGAATTAATGCCAAGATTTATGTACAGACATCGTTAATTTTCGACAACCTTTCCGTCTAATTTCAGACATTTGTCATATCGGAAAACCTTACTCATTATTGTTTTCTTCTTTTCTTAAAAGAAACTTCTTAAAATTCCTAATGATAACTTCAATAATGAGTAACGAAGAACTACAAAAAGGACTAATGAAGAATTTGAAAAAAGACAAATGAGAAACTTAAATAATGACTAATGAGGGGCATCAAAGAAACTATAAGGTTCATATCACATTATCATTCAAATTTTTCCGAAGAGGGTATTGGAACATGACCTCGTTACAAGTAATCTCTAAATGATCATGGTAATTATTTCAAAAGTAGCCATGGTTGTATGCAATTTTTTATAACAAATTTAATAGTTCATTTGTCTATTTCTATGTTGTTCAATGGAGCTTCACATTTTTCGATTATACCCATTATCAAGAATAGTTTTTTTTTTATTAATTTATATTTTATCAAAATTCACAAATAAAATCATGTTATATTTCTTATGAATATTGTATAAGACACTTGGTAAGTATTTAGTTTCTTGAGTTATTTTCGAGCTTCGTTAAAATCAGTTTTTTGAATGTAGTGATTATTCTATGCATATATTAATGTAAATATTCAAATGTGTTTAAAAATAGTTTTAAATCGCATGCAGATTATAACAACTAATACTTGAAGATGCAACTTAAATACAATTAATTTATCTCAGTCTTGAATTGCTATCTTTATTTTCTCAAAAATCAAAGATAGAATAGATGCCAGAAAAATTGCACTCCTGGATTTCTCTTATCCAGAAACAACTCACACCATTTGCATTATGTGTATTTAATAGAAATCGTTTTCAAAAGTCCTTGTCTCAAGAATGTTTATCATTTAATTTTTTTTATTCGTAAGTTCTTGTCATAACGCTGAAAGAGATAAAACTATCTATGAAAACATTTGGCATGCTTTCTTTTTTCAGCAATCTTTATTTTCCTCGTATGTGACAACAAAACATCTTTTCCAATAGAAAGAATAGATATCACGTCTTCATCTGACAGAAATTCTTCGATTTGTCTCCCAATGGTGACAACGATTCTTAGAGATTTCGACATATGAATTTGATGGATGAAAATTTAATATGGATGAGGTATATTCATGATAGCTAGATTCTGTATTTCAGTTTGAAAAACTTTGATCTGAAATACAGAAATATGGTGTTTCCGGGCAGATCAACTGGGATACATCTTGTTTTTGTGCATGCAATGCTTGTATTTTAAAGCATTTTTTTCCTAGTGAGATATTTTTCCCTCCTAAGATATAAAAAATACCGAATGCAATTTAGAATTTTTTAACTTAATAAATGGTTTTATTGAATTTAATAAAAGCTAAATTAATATTTTCATTTAAAATATTTAATTTATTTTGCAACTAAAATAAATATTATTTTAATAATAATATTGTTTCTGAAGCTATTTGTGGAATATGTGAATATAATGAATGCAATGAACATCAGTTAAAAATCGATAGAAGTCCATAGAAAAACTGTAAATGAATGAGGTAAGATGGATTCTTTTAAATGACATGCGTATGTCTAGAAATTTACAAATACATGAAATTTTCCAAGATGGTCAATAAATGTTAATTCGGAAGTATAGGCGAAAGATATTATGAATCTTTTATTTGATAAAGCAGAATATAAATGGAATCCTTTTTATAGGTATACATTTAATTGCCACCCTTGTGTTGTTCGTTTTGTATCAATGTATTATACATTTTTCCTTAAGGATTTTGTAAATTTTAATTCCAAACAATATTGTCATTTCATTTATGCATAATTAAAACTAATTAATTCACGTATTTGCGAATGAAAATCAGAAAATTGCTAATAAAATCAAGTGTTTAATTTTCTCATTCCTAAAATGAACCTGTTCAGATACCACAGAATGCTGGTAAACGCAAAATTCTTTCTTGGCCCTTTTTTGCATGATGATGGAAATTTCGATCATATCATTTAGTGGACGAAAAAGTGTACTCAAAACATGTGTAATTTAAATTCGTTGTTACTGGCAACTTTTTACACAACTATTGCGTAATAAGAAAGTAACTGTCAAAAAATTCAAATGTCACAATCATTATAGCGGATTTGAACTTGTCAGTTCGCTGTGTGGTTGGTAGAAAAGTGGGATTTCTTAAATGTTTTTTAATAACTAATTTGAGATTTTTCTGCTAATAAAAGCGATAATGAGTGGAGAAATATAGAAGAAATGGATATTGAAGATTTTGTACTGCACATAACATGCGAATTTGCACGATGTTGGATATTTCCCTCATACTATTTTTTAATTTTTTTATATTATTTATTTATATTAAGATTTTTTTAGATGTTTTTCCTTTAATCTAGAGCATGGATTATATAACTCTTTCACAAAAAAAAAGGAGAAAAAATCCAGCAAAGAAGAGTTAAAGATCAGAAAAGTTATCTACCTCTTAAAAAAGTTCATGATATAAAGGATTGGTATGCAAATTAGGATTCTACTTAATTCATAATGTATGCTCAGATATTCATTCAGAATTCTCAGAAAGCATCCCTGTCCCCGAAACCTATAGGGGCGGGTTACTTTGTTGAAGACAGCATGTGCCACGGATATTCAATTAATCGAACTTAATGAAAGGAGAATTCGTAGTGATATCAAGCGTCTCGAACATACATCATAGTTCTGTTAAGTGGGCTATCGATAGAGGTAATAATACATAAGAATTTATAAAGCTGTGAGCTAATTATTAGAGTAATCAAAAATGATTACTTACCGAAAATACACGGGAAAATCTGAGTGACTGGATCGCTCTGAAAGCTTTGATGTAAATTAGGTTTGAGTACTAAAGACCATCACCGGCCAAGGTACAACACGCCCGTAGGAGGCACAGCCCATTATTTATAATGGGTAGCTGATTCCTACCTATTTCTGCACTTACCAGAGTGGTGAGACCACCAACCAACAGGAAGTTTCTCGTTCCGATTGTGGAGGTGCATCCCAGGGGAAAAATTATAACAACAAGTCTCTCTATAGCGGCCATTCTCCGTTTCAGAAATTAATCACAGTAAATAAACACATTTTGAAAGTGAAAACATTTATTAAAATAAGTCCTAATTCATTAATCCTCACGCCGAAAATTTTCAAGTTTATCTACGAACATTCATTTTGATAAATTCTCAATATTTTTTTTGAAAAAAAATTATTACAAATGTATTTGAGTAAATCTTTTGCAATTATGCTGGTAATTTTTTATTGTTCTTTCATTCTTAGAAGCATATGTCTAACCGATTCATTTGGTAATCCTGAGAAATGTAAAATTTTATTTTTAAGTTTATATTTATTTGAATTCTTCTGCAACTAAAAGATTCGGTAATTTCCAAATTTGCTGTCTTAATCAAGAAAAACATATTACGGCATAATTTATTTATCAAATCACTATTGGGTAGATTAAGTTCATAGCCACTTGCACCATTCATATTTTGCAAGTTGTAGAAACCCTCTTCCCATTTTTATCCGTGAATATGACTTTTGTCCTCTTGTTTCGTGATGTAAAACTTTAAGTCAGTGTATATTATCAGAAGTTGATGCAATGTTCATTTTTGCTCTTCAGTGATTCATGTAGCTATTCCTAAGAGTCATTTTTATGCCATTTCAATTTTAGCAAAACAGGTAATTCAGAGGCATAATCACTACACGAAAGTAGTCAAGAAAAAAGTGTTCTTAAAATGTACTCGTATATAATTAAATATTTTTGAGCTTAAATAACTGATTAAATTTGCCAAATGGAGTACTAACTATTTATGCTATTTATCCTTGTTGCTTTGGCAGTTTGGTGTTCATGCAGTTCCTATGTTGAAGCACAATTCCACCGAAGAAAATCGCTATTGCCCTGTTGGCTTGAAGATCAGATGCAATTTATATTGTCTTTCTTATCATCTGATTCGAAGCTCGAAAATATATGTTCCACCCCAAAATATCTCCAGTATTGCTTACAAACAGGACTTAATGCAATTAAATTATATAATCTGGAAATTCATCATCTCATTCCCCTCGAAAATTGTAGGTGGTATCTCAATTCGGTGTTATCTCTACCAGTAACTAGTAAAAAAGTGCAGGATGTTATATAATGGAAAGCAACTGTCTATTCCATAAGGAACAAGAGTAAAAACATTAGAAATAATGCCAATATTAACATGGCAAACGGCATTTTTAGAACACACACACACGCAAAAAAAACCCCTTCAGATAGTCGCTGAATTACAGAATATCAATAGCGCTCAGAGTGTATAGAGTTGAGCTTCCCCCCTTCCAATCATCTCTGCAAACAAATAATTAATTTTCGCGTAAGCACTTATAAGCACATCACGCTTCATATGTGCCCGATAAGTATGGAATTTAAGCGTAGAGTTCTCGGATCTCGGTTCCTTACAGAGGTAGAACCAAATTCTTTCTTTTTCAGAAGTCTTCTTTTCTGTTGTCGATGTCACAAAATTTTTTTGCATAGAAGTGGAATCAATAACCTTTGCGATTTCTAATGGATGATAATTATCGTCATAGAAATCGTTATAAATTTATGTGTCTTAGCATTAAATTAAATCAGCAAGAGATAATATTACATATATATCCCGCTTACATATTATAAAATATAATATTTTAAGTATATATTTAGAGTTTATTTATTAGAAAATCCAGACCTAATTTGTAGTAAATTCATGTGATTTATAGTGATATACCAAATATAAATATGTAGTATGTGCATTCAAATGGTGCTCTAAGGAATTCTATGTGAATTAATCTGTTGACTTTGCCATTAGCATTTTACAATCTCTTTACTTTTCTTTCACATCTCACAGCTTGCTTATGCTATCAGGTATCGCCGTTTCGATAGGTATTCTCTAGGTTGCTATAAAACCAAACGAACTATACCTTGTCATCATAAAGCTATTTTCTACTTAATAATAAATTATTAAGATCAGAAATTCACTGCTTATTAAAATATGAAAGAAAGTTTGTAAGACTTAGTGTATTACTATGGCTAATTTCCAAAGAAGAATGTTTTTCATTAAAATATTAAAATTTTATTTCATTAAATAGCTTACAAAAATTTCTAGATAACAAGAAACATTAATTTGAGTAAAAATTCATAAACAAATTGTAACTTTATTTAAAACAAAGACAAATTTGTTTATATTGTAGTTATGATGTATTGGAGTTATTTTGATATATTGTAGTTATTTGTTTATATTGTAGTTATGATGCTGCAATATTCACGATTGGTTCAATGCACATATTATGCAAAATTATAAATGATGCATTGCGTAAGAATTATTTAAAACTTAAATAATTATATGATGTAAAAATAAGGTTTATATTATCGACGAAACACCTCTATGAATGCTAAAGAAAAATATTTGTATTTGCGTGCGCGCGTGCGTGCGTGTGTGTTGCCACTTCAGAGACCGTTTGTGTGGAACTTCAGAAACAAAACTTGAAACAAAAACATTTTTAAATGTAGAAAAATAATCTTGGAGATTATTTTTGATTTTCGTCAATTTAACGTTAAGGGCCATTTTGAAATTTTTGTGGAACACTTTCTGAAAATATTGTTATTACTAGTTTATTTAAAAGTATTCATCATTTTGATTTTTTTTAAATGAACTTTTTAATAATAAAAATTTAGTTATCAGGTAAGTAAAAATTATGAAATTTCTGCTTGTAAATAGATGATTGATTACCAAGATAATGAGGTTTTAATTAGCAATACGATACCATGCAATTTAACTTCATAAGGATGCTTTACCTAAGCAAATAAACAAAACACATAGAATTATATAAGGATACTAATCCCTTAATTGAATTAGGGATGCTATTGAGACTAAGCTTAAATAATGTTCCCTGTGTCGCTAATAATCTCTAAATGAGGCTAGTACAAAATGAAAAGAAATAAGAATTTCCAAATGTAACAGATTCGAAATGGATTCATGATTTGAATCAACAAGTTATCTTGTGTTTGTTTTCTCTGTTTGATATTACTGCTTTAGCGATTAGCATTTTTTTAATAATTGATTTTGAAATAATTCAATTAGATTTTTCACCTTTTTTTTTAAATATAGTCATTTATTCGAGAGAGATACAATTTTTCTAACATATAAGTGGACTTACATCCGTAATCATAAATTCTAGATTTCCGTTTCAAATAACAAGAAAATGTTTTGCGCTAGCACTTGCATTGATTGCGCTAAGAAGCATAAAATTAATGTGCATAAAGAATTTGTTTGTGAACTTCTTACACCAAGATGCGATCTTCTCCCTTCACTGCAGCTACACAATGAATTAATAATCCTGTAGCAAATGATGAACTATGCACTACAGCTATAATTGCAATTTATTCTTATACTCACCAGTGAAGTCTGAACTTCAAAATAATATCATATTTTGGTGGCGGCATGCTATCGGTAATTATAATTGCCGAATGTAAGAATAAAATCATTTAAGTGTATTTTGTGCGCTATTTAAATGCCAATGCATACAGAATTTATTTGGCGAAATCTGGACACCAACACTTTATCTTTCTGGTCCCTCAAACTCACTCAAAGAGGCAATACCATTATATCATAGAAATATTGCAGTAAGGAATGACATTGAATCTTTGTTAATGACAGTCAATATTTTAAAATTTATTTTGTCATAAATGATTTACACATGAATTTTTAATGTTTTATGCCACACATTGATTTTTGATTTCTTAGTTCATCTACATTATTCTTAAAATTCTTCGAATGCATAAAAATATGGGCAATAAATGCAATATATGTATTATTATCTCATGCAAGTATTCGCAACATTTATGTATGCACGAAGTTTCAAATTTTGCATTTATTAACTTCCTTCTTACAAGAATCCGATTTTATTTATTTAAACTGATATTATTTGTATCATGTTAACATGTTTATGAACGTATTATGCGTTTAAGCAGTTCCTTTCATTTTCATTTATCCAGCTTTCATTAAAAAAAATTAGATTATCAAATTGAGTTTTGAATTTTACACGTCACTTTATTCTAAAAACCTTATTTAACCAGTAAGTGACATTTTTATATTTGTTTTTGTTTATATAAATCTAAATTTTCTTCCATATATTCTAAGCTTATTGCCTTGTAATGTAAAATACCAACCAAAAATTAAATGAACAATCTTCACCATTTACTAAGTAGCTGCACATGAGAAAAAATAAGTAAGGTGTGTAATGCAACTTGCAACAATTTTGCTGCTGGAATAATTTAGGTAGCTTTCACCAATAAAAAATAAATAAAAACGTTGTGTAAAATTTCAGTGCAGCAATAATGTTGCTACCGAAATAGTTTTCAACAAAAGAAAAACAGTGACGTGAAATTTCAATTCAGCAACAATTTTACTGCTGTAATAATTTAAGTAATTTTCATCAAAAGGCAAAACAGTGATGTGAAACCAGTTCAGCAACAATTTTACTACTGAAATTTTTAAAACTCTTACAATAAAAATAATTCAATTTTTCTAAATATCATATCATATAACTTTCTTTATTAAAAAGAAAAAAAAAAAACCCGCTCTTCTGAAACTTTTTACTCATAGATATTTAAAAAAATAATTGCTCCAAATTTCTTTTGCTCTTACATCCCTCTTAATTAAACTTATCCAGAGCACAAGAAACGGGTATGTGCCATACCGCAGAAGTAATAATCTATACATAGTATAAAATAAAGTCTTCTGAAAGCGTCTTTATATTTGAAAGAGAAAAAAATAGAGAAATACTTAACTGATATTGGAAATATTTGTGTCACTTAATTGGGCATTTATTGTAGAAGGTTTTAGTGTATTGAAGTCATTCATATCAAAATAAAAATAAGAAGTTTTATAATTTCGATTTTAATTATTTTCCTACTACGACTGGCGCATGCGTAAAACAGCAGTATATGTGCTTTGCACTTATCCGCGCATGTGCGAAAATCTCAAACTGCGCATGCGGGAATAGCAAGAGCTGTGATATGCATATGCGATACATTTCTTTGTATACGTTTGATTTTAAATAGCGATTCAAAACTCATTATGCCTAAAAAAAGGAAATCCAACCTTGGCTGGAGCACATTAAATGCCAAAACGCTCCGTTTGTTGCGCGATAATGAAAATGCAGAGGAAAGAAACTGTCGGTTAGCGAATATCAGAGAAAGGATGTCCACACGTAGGAAAGAGGAATCTTCAGTTGAGCGAAGTAACCGTTTCTCTTTAAATCGCACTGCAATTGAATTACAGTGACAAAATGAATCAGACTTAAGTTTAAAGCTAATTTTTACTCTTGGATATTATACCACATTTAACTTTGTGCAGGTACTGCTAGTAAGTGATAAACGATATATTATACTCCTGATCGCCGCTTGTCCTAAAAATAGTGTTAAGTAATCATAAGATCAGAAATTCATTAATTTATTAAATTATCACATAATTTAAAATACGCTAATTTGCAATGCAAAGTGAATGTGCTTGACTAGGGAAATGTGCACACGTCCAAGCACACAATCTAACAGAAAGCTACTAATTTCTATTGCCCGCAATACAAAATAACAATCCTGTCCTTTCAAAAGTGTAAATTGTATTAGCTTCCCTGGAAATAATATTATTAAAGAAAATGGGGAGAAATTATAGATTCAGATATTTTACGATATTCGTCAGAATGATGTGAAAAACCTTAGTTCATATCTTCTAGTTACGATTATAGCGGAAAAACTTTAATGTTATTTCTACTGAAATATTTTTTTGAAATGGAAAAAACATGAATAAGGTTATATAATGGTACTTACAGTTTGAAAAATGTTAGCGCTAGAGAGGAACTAAGACAAATCTGAAAATAAGTAATAAGGGCATAATATTAGATAAATCCTCGTTTTTAAGAGCGAAAGATCTCTTTTTTTATTTGGATAGATAGCTTTATTTTTTTTATATTTTTAATAGAAACCCAATAAATGGAGCTAAGCACGAAACTAAGGATACATATACAAAAAATATAATTAAATAAATAACACATAAAATATAGCAGTTATAAGGAAAACAGTAGGGAAAAAAGCCCATGGCAGACAGTAAATAAAATGGAGAGTTTTCAGTTGTTCAATTTGGAAGTAAATTCAAAAAGATTCGTGTAGAATAATATTTCTCTACAAGACGGTTGGTATTATCACATATGAGATTCATTATAAATGTTAGTCTTAATATTTCTAAATTATTTGGGAGAATGTTTTTGTAACTACTGTTGTTTATTCCCGATTGTAGAAGTTTGGAACTGCCAGTAGGCTGTGAGTGGGTATTTTGTGGTATAGTTTGTTGGTTTGCCTTTTATTTCCATGAGAGTGGTTACAATTTGTTCGTGCACTGAATCGGAAAAGGTATAAAGGAAATTAAAAAAAACCATCAATTATGCTCCAACTAATAGACTATTTATTCGAGTCTGCGTGCCTCTTCTGTTTTCCCCATTATCCAATCTTTCTTGTCAAATTATATAATTGTCTTAAATTAAAATTCTAAAGATAATTGTTTAAGAAGAGGGCATGGGATGCTTATAAATATGGCATCAATAAGATGAAGGAGTCAAAAGACAAGAATAAAGTACTAATATGCTTAATAAACATTCTAATTACGTTCAAAATATCATTGTTTATGAAAAGTAATCCGTGATTTCATACTGTAATTAAAATATAAATAAACCTTACAGTACAAAAATTATGCATTTGTGATTTTATGTTTGTGCGTACTTAACTAACATGAAAGCTGGCTTCGTGATTTTAGATACATTCTATTTATATAAAAGAGTTTTAATTGATCGATTAAATGATTGAATCAAGCGGTGATTAAGAATTGGAAATATTAAAAAAGAGTATTACGATCAAGACTAGTTTATATTTAAAAATTCTATTAGGGTGAGCTTAAAAAAATCATCTGCAATATTTCATTTCCATAAACATAAAATAAATTCATTTTAATAAAACTATATAGCAAAAAAAATCAAGCTGTTAATTGTTTTAGCAAAAATCAAATTTCCAGCCACATATTTTCGGTACATTTCCTTCTGAAACATCAACTTCAAAATTTTCTTTTTTTTTAACATAAATCGTGGAATGCAACCCAGCTACAGTGGACTTTCTTGTTTACTCATTAATAAGTAGGATGTCCCTTTTCTCCCCAAATGGTAAAACATTTTTTTGATGTTTATTGTATTGTGCCTTTTTATAATTCATGCACAAGAAAGTAAAATGCAAAGATTTTCAAAATTTGAAAGTTTTTCTAAGACTGCTTTTAAGTAAACATCATGCAATATTCATGCACCTTGTATGGCCCGAGAAAACCCCGATCCATCTTCATTGCAATGCCGCAAGACACGACTGATTGAGAAATAATTCAAATGCATCGCTTTCTTCCTATTCTTTGTTATTTTACAACTTGCATCATATCCAGGGAAGATTTTCTGGCAGAAAGAAAACAAAATCATCCGTTTTTGATTATTAACTACATCATTCGTTACTAAGGTTAACATACTATCAGCTATTCGCTTTTATTTCATTGAATTGTTTGAAAAAATATAGGCTTGCACCATAGACTTCTTTATTCTCTTTCTGATGTGCTAATTTTTTGAATTTTTATATTTTTATATTATTGATGATTATGCTTTGGGGGTATTTTCTAAGCTTATTTATTAATTTCTTTCCCATTCATTTAAATTTTGATTCTTTGCAAGAATAACCACTTGTTAGGGAAATTTACTTTAAACATTTATCTAGGTTCAATAATAATTGTATTAATTAATTTTAAATAAAAAATCATAAAAAAGATGTTAATAAAATTAATTTAAAAAATTATACAATCTAACATATTCTTTCTTTAATATCTCTTATTATTATTTCTGTCTACTTATTTTGTGAATTATTTATTTAAATCTACGGCGATGAACCAGTATTTAAGACTCATAAACCATTTTACTACCCTTTTACTGTTATTTCACTGGCATTTTTTTTTAAATCAACTGTGTCTGATATGCATGATTTAAATGAATGAAAGAAACTGGAATTTGAAAAGTAAAATGAAGTTTTTTTATAATTGGTTTTATTCGGATTTTTCCCTATGTAATTGTAATTCAAATTCACATCATGGAAACAATCAAATAAACCGGATAAAAAAGATAATATGCTAATTAGAATGACTTGCGGATTATATGAAAAAATGAATCTGAAAGAAAAGGCCTAATTCCAGGAATGAACAAAATGCAGGATGGTTATAATTAAACTTCCCTATAAACGGCATTATACAACGCAAACGGATGAAAGGATTGCAACGAAATTTGGTATATAAGACTATACATGAGATGTGCTCATAGAATTTTGAAAAAAAAAAAAAACATTTTTAGTTTCAAAATGTTTACCAGAGGGCGCTTTTTCTGGAAAAACATTAATTTTAACACAATAAATGACCAGAACGAAATTCAGAAGCAATATTGACATTTATTGACTAGTTTCTGATCAGTTTGTCATCGAACTACATTAAGTAAAGGTAAAGAAAAATTACAATGCGTTGTTTAAGAAAAAAAAAGTTCAGTTTCCAAAAACAAAAACAGATTAGGACGAGATTGTACATGAGGAGCAGTTCTTAATCGTGTCGAGGATGATGTAGTGAAAGGTTGCTCCTCCATGTGATCACCCTCATTCACCTGCAAAATTTTAAGTCGATGGACAATGTGTTCAGCAACAGATTGTAACACATCAGTTGGGATGCTTCGCACATGAAATGTTATAGAGCTCTTTCAGTCAATCAATGTAGCAACAAGATACAGATATCATTACAGCCGGAAACATCGACATAAAACATGACAACAACTGCAAACATTTCTTACCTTAACCTGTTTTGCATAAAACTTTTTATTTTTTGTAAAAATGCAAATCTCGACATTTTTTTCCTAGAATTGATAGTTTTTTCCGGTTTTACATTTTATTACTCATAATTCTTTTTCTGAATTGTTAATATCGTTTCGGTATTCCGTTTTGGTCATTTATTGTGTTAAATTTAATGTTTTTCCGAAAATGTGCCGTCTGGTGGACCTATTGGAAATATATATATATATATATATATATATATTGAAATTCCGTGAGTGCATCTCGTGTTTAGTCTATGTACCAAATTTCGTTGCAATGCGTTCAGCCGTTTGCGTTGTATGATGCCGTTTATAGGGAAGTTTAATTATAACCACCTTGTATATAAAAATATATTATTGATTTCTGAACTTCGAAAAGCAAAAATATATATATATATTTAATTTATAATTCTAACTAGACTTTTGTTTTAAACCGAAAGTGTGATAACAAAATTGATTGATATCAAATACAAATAGCTTACAAAGAGAATAAAAGTTTTGTGTTCAGTTCATATGCAAATGTATTCCTTATATATTGTTACGAAATTTTACCGGGGTTCGTTTGGATAGTGGGAGTGATATGGTGTAAAGAACGCTCAATCAGCAGGCAGAAGTAGAATAAAAACAACGACGTTTATTTACACGAAGACACACAGGACAGCACAAAAGCGACAACTATATACAGCACAGAAGACGATTATCTTCACCCGAGATGTGTAGCATACAACAGCAGCATACAACCAGAATCTACTGCAGACAATAGCGCACAGCTCAGTGCAGCACTAGCTTGACTCAGTCGCTTCCGACTACTCCGTCTTCTACTTCTCCGACTCTGACTCTGATTACTGACTTCGCTGTTCTCGAACTCCCCTGACGTCTACCTACCGGCAGCGGCGGCCGCTACCTTTTATAGGTCTCAGGAGGTGGGGCTAGAAGCCTCTCAACCAATCAGGAACGTTCGAGGCGTATCCTACTACTGGACGGATCGGGAAAATTCTCGAAGTTTCGGGTATTATCTATTTTGGCGCCAAAGTCACCAAATTCGTCACCAAGTCGCCAAATGGTCGCCAAGTTTGTCGCCAAGCTCTGGGACCTCCGACGCACACCTGGACTCCGTTCCATTCAGATGACTGTAAAACTTTCTTTCTGTTGATGGAACAAACTATGCTGAGAAGCTGAATTGCAGGTTTGTAACAATATATATCATGTTCAAAACTATACTGATGCAGCAGACTATTCCTTTTATTTATATCTATCAAATTGACATTTGAACAAAATTCTGTGTTTTCTTAACAACTATCTCTATCTTTTTTTTCTAAAGGAAATAAAACAAAAATATCTTTTATCACATTAACTTACTGCTCTTCAAGTTTTTTTCCATGCTCTGTGAAACATCCTGTATATATTAGAGAGTGACAGATTTTTGAACTGGCATTCTAAGAAAATCAAATTCTTAAAACTGGTTTATTGCCTAGTTACAAATAACTTTGTAAAAATTTACAAATTGTTTAAATTACAAAATATTATGACCATAATGTTCATTTACATTGATTTATTTAAAAATCATATATTAAGAAAATCAAACTAAATACTTATATATAATATATAAGAATATTATTTATCAATTTAACTGGTTCTAATACATTTCATTTGATAGGTTCTGAAAAATAATTTTGAATTCTGTACATATTTGATATTTTGCTGTTAGATTGAATTCATATTGTGTTTTAGCATCCTCATTTATTATTTCTTTACAAATCACGGTAATCAAGAAATAACAAGAAGTGTTCGAAGCCCTGTAGCGTGTTATGTACTGGGTGAAATATAACAAAATTTTACCACCACACACATTAAAGTAAGCGGTTTCGATTTATCAAGAAAAACAATTAGTACCAAAAAACGCCGATAGGGGAAATTTTGGCGCTGCGATTGAAAACTTTATTATATAATTTGCTTATACGGGTACTTTGTGATATGCTATAGAAGATAAAAGAAATGATGCCGAAATTTAAGTCATTGGGCAAGAATACACCTGTAGATTATGTTGTCACTACGTGGACGCGCCTTATTAGTCAAGCTGTTTTATCAGCAAGATGAAAATTCCAGTGCTGCTCTTCGTGAATACCGGTGTTTAAAACAGTTAAGTAGAGGACCGATGGCCATAGCTAACTTACGAAGAATAGTTGAAAGATTTGAAACAACAGGAATTCTTGGTGGGCGATAATATAAGGCCGAGGATGTAAAAGTATCAAGCAGATACAAGTTGAAGAAATTGCAACTGCCGTTATGAATCAGGCGATAGCTAATAAGCAGGATATCAGCAGTGCACTTTATTACGGCAAACTTATATCCTGTTCTTGACAGTGCCGAAGATATTGCAAACGATCCTGAAATTTTCTTTGTATAAGATAACATCTATTAACTGATGACACTGATCTGAATCTTGACAATTTCTGGTTGTGAGGCTTTCTGGTTCACTTGAAAGGCGTTGTGCATCAAAGATATATTCCTGACATTCCTACTTTAAAAGAACAAATAACGTTACATTCCATATGAATAAATGCCGATATGATACGAACCACCGTCGAAATCCTCGTGTACCGCATACATTATTGGAACATCAGGTTGGTGGTTACCTTGAGCAGAATTTGTAAGTTGCTGCAATAAACGTTTTTCATTGGTATTTGGTGTGTTTCTATTTACTGTTTCCATTGGCCGTTATATATTCTTTTTCCCCACATTATGCACTTGCAGCTCCAGGATTTCCCCTTTCAGCGTTTTTGGTACTATTTTTTTTCTCTTGATAAATCGTGGTCAAATTTTGTTATATTTCCTCCAGTACATAGCACGCTACAAGGCTCCGAGCACCTCCTGTTATTTCTTGATCCCCCTGTATATCGTAATATTTAAATTTTCTTATTTTTAAATAATAAATAATTATGATTGATTTAAACATTTTTTTAAAAAAATTAATCTTTTAAAAATTATCAAGTCTTTGATTTCTTTAATTATTTTTTCATGTTATTCATATTAAAACAGAAATGACTAGGGACGTTTATTTTTTTCACAAGCTTGCTAAAATAGAAAAGTTTTATTTAAACCATTAACATATGTAAATGAAGTTTAAATACAACTTAAAAATATGCAGTAACGAAACACAAAGTATGCAAATAAGAATAGAAAATACAAAGTACATACGAAAAAGTCTTTTAAAAGTATAACAACTCCGGCCTGAGGTTACTTCTGAGATTATTTGATTTTCCCGAGTCCGAAAAGTAAAGTATTTTTGGTATTATGTCTGTATTTAATACGATAACTAAACTCAATAACATTAGAAATGCAACACTTGATAATTAATGGATAACTACAATATAAAAATACAGAGCTAGTCGGGTAAAATTTTGTATACAGATTTAGCATCTTAATTCATATCAGATTTTGATCTAAGCCTCAAGGAACGATCATTTGTCGGTCTGTACTTTGACATGCGTAAAGAAATGGTTGAAAGATTCAGATTTGGTTCATATTCAAAATTCATATTCGGTTTTATTTTCTTCTTTACTAAGCATAAACCTTTCATGTTTAGGACATTGGAAACAAAAGTCTCATAACATAGGTTTCATGGCCAGCCCTCAATATTTTGATGAAGGAAGGAGAAATAATACCGTTAAAAGAGTTTTATCTTTTAAAGAGTATAAGGGACAGTTTCGAGAGTTAGTTTCATTGGAGCGACGAAGTCACTGTGTTGAAGGAAGTCCGTCTAACAAAAACTTCAGATTATGAATTATTTTTTCCAACAAAGAATTGAATTGCTTTCCTAGTATTGTAATCATTTTCAATGATTCATCAGATACTTAATCACTTGACTTACTTTCATCGTTGAAATGTAAAGAAGAAGGGTTCTGTTTGATATCTGTGTAGTTTGCATGAAAGTTTTAAAAAGTTAAAATTACAGCACCACAAATGTTAAATGGTAGACGAAACGAGCATTGAAATTTCAATAACTCCATGATATCATGGAACTTGTTTTCATTGGAAAAGTTTTTTACATTATAAACAGAACATATGTAAGACTATTAAAATAGCATAGTTTTAATGCCTAACAATTTGCTTGAATCATAGGCATGAAGTTTTATCTAAATGATTTATTTGAAATTAAATGTAACAAAAATTTTAGGTGAACAGGTTATTACAAATATAAAAGAACAATAATAAAGTGTTATTGAAATGTGTTACTTTCATTAATTAATAATATGAGAGAAAAGTTAAGTAAAATTCAAATTATAATACAATGGAACTTAAATTTGCATTTTAAAAACTAATCAGTAGCTATTAAATTAATATATTCAAGTATTACTGGTTTTATGTTCGCAACTTTACATATTAAAAATGCACATTATATTAAATATGTATATTTTCTTTGAAATTTCATAAACTTGAAAAAAAAATTACTCAACAAAATTTCTTTAGGGTAATCAGGGTAATATTGAAAATCTGTCATAAATTTCTTGATTTTAATGTAGTTACAATTTCAACTCATTTTGCAAATGGTTTCTTACATCTATATTGCATGCACAATACATCGTAATGGAGTAAGTAGTTTTCCATTAAATTCTGGATAACATCTTCTGAGACCAATATCTGTTTCAAAAATTATTTTAAAGAAATTCCAAGGATATAAATTATTATTTAATTAATGCAGTTTATATCCTATAATCTGTGTGCACTGCGGCGGCCTGGTGGTACTCTTTCGGTTTCGGAACAATACTGCCTAACTTTTTACCCGATTCCACCGAAGTACCATCGTGTAAGCGGGCCTGGAGCATGCCAAATCCATGGGGACCAAGTGCCCTCCCAGGCTGGTGCGGTGTGAAAGCTTGAAGGGGAGACGTCACCTGAGGTGTCATCCTCGTCATCTGACCGCAATTCAAAATTATTAGGTCAGCTTCAATATAGCCCTTGTGTTGCTTTAAAACGGGATGTTAACATAACTTAACTAAACATATAATCTGTGTTTTTAAATTTGTTTAATGTTTTTGTCTTACTTTGAATAAATTCCTTGCATAGGCGGTTTACGTCTTTTTTTAATGCTCGAAACAAATTTATTAATCATGTCCTTGTATACTAGAATGTTTGAAGCAAATTGGAAAAAATTGAAAGAATCGCTAATGAAACTGATTTATTGTCTTGCATATTGAATAAAGTTGAAACAAAATTTAAAAAAACTGAAAGGATCATTAGTTAATCATATTTAATCTCCTGTATAATGAAAATTTTGAAACAAAATGCAAGAAATGAAGAGATCAATACTCAGTCAGATTTATTTCCTCCTTTATTTGAAAAACTGTTTTATTAATGTGGATGTTTTTCCATTAAGGTAATCAATAGTGTGATAACTCCCCAAATTCAGTAAGATGTTTTTTTAAAAAACAGAAACTCATGAATATTTAGGAATTCTTACAGAAAATAACTCATGAAGAAATTTAATTTTTCTGCTTCAAACTACAATTAATAGCTATTATTAGCTACTATGAGTTTAAGTACTGTATTCTAGAAAATAATGGATCGATATCATCAGTATGTTCTTTCCTTATGCTAATTACAATTACCAAATTCAATGGCTAATAAGTATTATTTTCCCAAGAATATTTATTGTGGTTCCAAAAACTAACCCAAGAAGAAATCAATGTTTACTTTCCAAACTTCAATTAATAGTTGTTATTAATTTCTATAAATTTAAGTAAAGCATTCTAGAAAATAATGTAACTAAATCATCAGTATGTTCTTTCCTTATAGAAATTTCGATTATTAAATTCAGTGGGTAGAAGTATTATTATTCCAAGAATATTTATTGTTCCCAGAAACACTAAAATGTACCTTTCGGTGCGCAAGCGAAAAGACCCACTAAAAAATTTGAAAGATTGAAAATTCATTTCAAAACTGTAAGCTTCTTAATTTCGATTTTCCTAAAAAAATTTAAAGCATTTTCTACTGTCTGCAGAAATTTACTTTTAAACAATGGCAGCAGGTTTTTCGCAGAATGCCTTCATTATTTTCCAATAAGCAGCTGTCAATCTTTGTTAAAAATGATTTATGACCTGCTAAAAAGTCCCTTTTTATGCATCAGTGTTTTTAGAAATATTAAAAAAAAAAAATTACGATAGGCTAAATGTCTACTTTTTTGTGAATAAATATGATACTACAGACTTTTATGATAATTGTTTTGAATATCATGAAATTAAATTTGCGTAATACTAATTACAAAAGTATATATTGGGTTTTGTTATGTTTCAGAGATGTTTTGAGATCAAACGAATTATTTAATTAATTAAAAAATTCGTTTAATCATTTTCAAATATTGAACTTGGAAGAAAACTTGTGATTGGCATTGAGTATTTTGTAAATACTAAGAAACTGAATATATTTTATGCAAAGTAGAAGTTTAATGCTTAATTTTTTAAACATTTAGACCATTCTTTGTTATATGAATATAATAAAATTAATTGATCCGCAATTATAATATTTTTATGAAAATTGTACCTAAACCAAAAATAATTTACAAGTACTAGCTGAAATCTTATTTATCCTTAAATTCTAAAGAGTTTAATCCTTATTATTATTATTTTTTCAGTCACATCTATTTCGTTTGATATTTCGGCTTACTATCCAATTTTATATATTTAATTTTATTTAGAAATACCGTTTGACATCGGAATTCATTACTGAAGAAACAGAAATATTTGAATACCAAACTGTATTTGCATTTTAATTTTGCAAATACACATTGAAATATCAAAATTATTTACAATTATATTAGAAAAATTATTGCAAGAAATCAGATATTTTTTATTCTCTATTTACTTTATCAAATAAATCTGCAGATATACAAATTTTATATCACCAAATTTTTAATTTTAGTTTCAATACTGAATTCTAAAAAACATTGATTTCCAAAAATTATGGAAAAAAATCATAGAAACGGTGATTACTCAAACAGTTACGTGCAGAATTTAATGCAACTGATACACAATATACAGCACATAATAAGATATTAAATAACATAAAAAGAAATTATTAGTGAGTTGTGGTATTTTAGAAATCAGTATAAATGAACTGATCAGATATGACAGATTGGTATAACAAATTCCTCTTCAATAGGGAGTGTAATTCCCTCTAGAACACATATATAGACGTGCGTTGCTGTATAGTATATGGTTTATGAGCTCCGTAGAAAGTCAGGCCCATATCTTGAGTCAGGAAGTCAGGTCCTTCCACTTTTCTTGCAAAGAAATTTACAAGTGTACCAAAAGAACTGAGGCGGAGGATTTAGATCCAACACACATCTTCCTACAACATTCCAAACTGTATCGATAGGATTCAGGTACAGCGATCAAGCTTAGCATCCTTGCGCTGAAATATTTCATGTTGAAAATAATCATTTACAATGCGAGTCTTGTGTGGTTTAGCGTTATTGTCCTGCAGCAAGAAATAATCATTTATTGTCCCGGAAAAGGGGCACATAAGTACCAAGCATGTTACATAAATACCAAGATTGTACATAAGTATCAAGGATGTTATACTCAAAGCTTCCCTTTTATGATGTGGCATGAGCGACATGTAAATGATTGATTACCACACATACAAGCCACCTTCTTTACAAAAGTTCTCTACTCATGGTAGGGAACCCATAAGTATCAAAGATGTCTTCTCATGGGCCTGAGAACTTTTTGTTCCACGTCGAAAGATATAAAGGCTTCTGCGTCAAGCAATAGAAATTGTTACTTATGGGATCCCTCAAACCACCTCAAACACAGACATTTTTAAATCGCATGCATATCTTTCATGATGTGTGATGGTTCATAATATATTTCTGGTTCTTTCGAAATAAAATAACGCCTGATGGCTAAACCGGACTCATCCGTACGGTGAATAGCCCTCCTATACTTGCTCAGTCTACTCGTAATAATTTTGATATGATATTCTCAAACATTCTCTTGTATGATAAGGTGTAGGCGACAAATAAATGGCTGATATCCAAGTGTGCAAGATCAGCTTCTTCGCAAAAACTTTCTACGCACGGTTGACGTTGACACCATGTTGGATTCAAGAAGTGAAGAGTTGAGTTGAGTCAAGGCTGCTGTTCTATTCATTTGTGTGTACAACAAGTATCGGTCATCGGCGTTCATCGTACCGGTTGGCCATCCTTGGTTGAATGTGGAATCTGTGGTCTATATGAACCAAGTCAACTGTCTCTATGAACGACAGGACTTAATATTTAACCGTCTGGCCGCTTCTATCTGACTCCCTCCTGTCTCTAGCTTCCTGAAAGCTCCCCATCGCATTTCATTGGACAAATGATGCCTAGTAGTCATTATTAAGAATTCGCTATCCCCGATTTCTTTTATCATAAAAGCGAAATTTGCAGGTTTGCTCCCAAATATGCAATTTTATGCTCTTTGGAGATGACGCATTTCATTTGAAACTATAATAATTTGCATACTGTAATTTTACTCAGTAACTCAAGTTAAAAAAAATATTGAATATTTATACATATTGGCATATTTTTCAGTGAGATATAGATTATTTTTGCGATTTTTATCTTAGTATTCAGAAAACATTGCATATGAAAATAATTTTAGATACGCCCATTTTGTATAAAATATCGTAAATTTATATTCAGTCCGAGAAAATATTATTGAATTCTATAAACACAGCATAAAATTATTCTACATAAATAATAGTACATTTTACAAGAAAAAATTAATATAAAAATATTTTCAAA